>QLPA01002387.1:0-19869 GCA_003313945.1 Lactifluus pinguis | reverse complement strand
TACGTACATGTATAACGGGGTATCCATACATTTGCACGCGTACAATGGTTTATGGACTACAGGTTTCTGTTACATTAGTGGGATGATACAATTGGCGTGTTATTTCGGTGTCGCAATGGCCCTGCCAACTAATTGCAAGAAATCGGCTCGGTCGAGCTCGTCCGTCGACGCTTCTTGGCTTGATCTCTGTCTCGTCGTCTTCCATAGCCGGAATAGCCCCCGCACAGAGTCCTGGACGGCGCGGCTATCATCATCCTGCTGATGTGCGGATGAGTCGGTTGCTTCAGCAGTCACTGTGGACAATGCTATGCACTCCTCCTGACTCGTTTGAAGAGCTTTCTCGGGAAAAGGGGCCTCATGATCGAGGAACGACGATGGCGACTCAGTGTTATCTTCTGTCGCCTCCGGTATATCTTCTTCGGCGCCCGGTTCGAAAAAGTCATCCGAGGGCGGGCTGATAACGTGTCGTGGAGATAGAGTAGTCAAGCGATGTCTTAATATAGTGGGAGAGGGAGGCGCCTTGGGGTCGTGGGGGTGGGAGCGGATAGCAGTATAGATTATCTCTTCACGGGAAACGTGATGCGCGACGGAAACTGGTTGGAGCTTACGGGCTGTCTTGTGTACAGGGGAGGGGATCGTCGAGTCAGCCGTACCTATAGCATCGGAAAGAATAGATGGGTGATCCAGTCCCAGAGACGCGTCGGAAAACATACCCTGTACTGAAGCATATTGGGCCCAATACGCGTCCTCGCTAGCGTCCGACTCGCCTTTGCTTGTAGGTGGCGGGAACTGCATGCCCTTGTCTTCCGTGCCGTACGAATTCCAATAGTCATTGTCGTCGCTGTCATCGTCATCGTGTTCACTTTTGTCGGGATTTTCCCCACTGGATTCGGAAGTTGATATGGTGGCGGCGGCAACAGCGTCGGTCAGAGAGGGATGGGTCCCGGGAGGGAAAGGCATCATGTTTGAGTCGTGATACTTCCAACTATCTTGGCCATCCCATTCAAAAACGAGACGTAAACCATCCTCCCCGGTGGGTTTGACGTGAACATGGGCATAGGCGTGTTCTGGATCGACTGTATAACCGACAAGAACGTCCGGGTCCAGCTCGTTGAGAGGCATTTGGAGAGATTCCAGATGCTGTATGGCACGGTCACGACCTAAAGACGGCCAGGAGAGATAGTGAGTAGGTTGATCTGGAGGGATATCGAGGAGGATGTGACGTTGTTGGAGTGAATGTGAAAGGAGATTTGAAGGAATGGGATTAATTAGTTGTGATGGGGGAGAGATGTATTGGAGGATGAGATTAATAGTGTAGGATGATATCGGAACAGGACTTGGTGGTGGTGGGTCCATAGTCGCTTGCTGCACTTGAGGTAAACGCCAGCTTGAACGCCACGATCCAAAGTCCGTGTTTTTTCTTCGTCACCACTGGTCCACCACTATGCGTCCATTTATATTCTATTCCGTCCTTCTCCTCTCTTTCACTCTTATGAGTGCTCTCGCTCAGGTGAGCTCAATCATTCAACGGTTTACCCCATTACACCACTCACTCCCACTCAGAACAATGCCGCTTCTTCCGCTTCTTCATCTTCACCTAATGTGGCGGTCACCACCTCATTCTCCGTTGGTGTCTCCCTCGGCCCAGATCGCCAGACCGTTGCCGTTACTTCTGCCATCCCAATCACCGTCACCGCCTCCAATGCCGCTTCGAGCAGTGGCAATGCAACGAGTGATTCCACCGCACAGCCTACCTCTACTGGGCCGCTACCAACTGCTCCCACAAATGTCAATGGCGGAGGAAACGAAAATGGGGGCGCTCCAAGTCCAGGACAGACTGGATCGGGTGGAATTTATGGGCCGCCAGACGGTTATGTGTCGGGAGTGGCACCGCTGCAGCGGAACGCCATGATTCTCAGCGTTGCGGGGGTTTTCATTGGTGTTCTTGTTTCTTTACTATAAGCTGGACAGATGTTGCCGATGCATGGACAACAGTAGCGCTTTCTTGACTTTAATACCCAGACATTTGATCTGTTCACAGGTTTTATCGCAGCATTTTTCGGACATTGATGTTGACCATGGAATCTTTCGCATGTACCCTTTTGACGAGACATCTGTACATCCCCATGAACTTACGGTACTATCACTGTTCCGGTGCAGTTAGAAACGTTCTGCGTGCCACAATTAGACCCTTCCACATGGCTTCGACTGATATATCACACCCGGCCAAAAAACTAAGAATGTCAAAAGTCTGTCTGTCGTCAAGTCCCAAAATCGTTCGCCAATGCTGACCTCTTCTCAAGCTCATTGGAACTCACAACGGCACTTTTCATTGCGATGAAGCACTCGCAGTTTACATGCTGCGGCTCACAGAGGCTTATCGGGATGCAGGTCCTTGCCTGTTACTAAACGTTGCTTTACTGCTCAGTTAACCCGCCATACAATAGACCTCAAACGCACTCGAGACCCCAAAATCCTCGATACTTGCGACGTTGTCGTGGACGTCGGTGCTGTCTACGACGAGAGCAAGCAACTGTTTGACCACCATCAACGAGGCTTTGAGGAGTTCTTTGGCCACGGATTCACGACAAAGTTATCTTCTGCAGGCCTCATCTACAAGTCAGGCGATTCACCTTTCTCACTTGCTTCGCTTAATCCCCGCTCTTCAGACACTTCGGCCGGGAGATCATTGCCAGCCAGTTGCAGTTCAATCTGGGAGACCCAAGAGTCGACAGTCTCTGGCTGAAATTGTACAAGGTATTAGTCTTCACCTCCTACTAGAGAGCGTACACTCAGCGTATCTTAGGAGTTTATCGAAGCAATCGATGGACACGACAATGGGATATCACAATATCCTAACGACATACAACCCAAGTATCGGAATCGCACGGACCTTTCCTGTCGTGTGGGTTGGCTCAATCCAGCCTGGAATGAGCCCTTTGATTCGCAAACAATTGATGTGATGCTGTTTTCTCTTATCCGCTTGCCTCGCCTCGCTCATCCCTTTTCCAGGCCCAGTTTTCAAAGGCCTCACAGCTAGCTGGGGAGGAATTTCTTGGTCGCCTAAATTACTACGGCCGATCGTGGCTCCCAGCCCGTGATCTCATTCTCGCTGCGCTCACTCAACGCGCAAACGTAGACCCTAGCGGCCGCATCATCCTGTTCGACCAGTTCGCTCCGTGGAAGGCACGTCAACCTTTGTTGTCCTCGGATGATTGGCTTACCGTCATTTTAGGAGCATCTGTTTGAGCTCGAGCAAGAGCTTTCCGTCCCGGCGTCCAACCTACCCTTCTATATCATCTACCCTGACGAGACCGGTGGGAATTGGCGCGTACAGGCAGTCCCCGTCTCACCAGAAAGCTTTGAGAGTCGCAAAGCATTGCCAGAACCTTGGCGGGGAGTCAGAGACGAGGACCTTTCCCGCGTCTCGGGGATCGAAGGTTGTATATTTGTGCACGCGTCCGGCTTTATTGGCGGGAATAGGACCAAGGATGGTGCGCTGGAGATGGCTAAAAAGGCATTGGAGATGTGAAATACACGGTGTTATTACTCTCACGTGTTTGGTTCTCGTCCAAAAGCTTTTCCGCGGTTGTCCACTTTATATCTGCCGGGTGAGGACGTTTGTGGGCCGAGTGCAAGCCTTTCACTTGATCTATGACATGGCTTCAAAACGTCTGACCGTCCTACTCACTGTGATTGAAACCCCTGACAATTCAGTTCCCGATGGGCTAACGAATGCATAGAACGATGACGGCCCTCCCGGTCCAGAGTCTCCATATGCTTTCGGCTTGTACAAGCACCTTACCAGGACTCTCGGTCTGCCTTTGCTTTACAATTATCTTATCTCAAATCGAAATTCACAAACGCCCTTCGTCTAGGTTGGGATGTTAGAGTCGTGATTCCCAACTCGCAAAAGTCATGGATCGGTCTGTAACATACCCCTCAACTGTAGATCCCCTTGGGGATTTCTTATCGCCGACATCAGGCAAGGCCTACCAGATCAAGGACCTCATCCGCGGGTGTTTCTATTATCCTCGGGACCCTGGTGAGTACACGCAAACTTTGGTGGTTTTGTTCTGATTCATGCTGTGAAAACCAAAAGATGGAGCGGGCGAGACTGCAGGCTCATCGCGGGCTCTTAAAGAGGGAGAGATCGCCGAATGGATCATGTTGGATGGTGTGAGTCCTACTACCAGCTCGCGTTATCCATCCACAACGTCAGAGCAATCGATAGACCCCAGCAACGTGCGTCAATATTGCTCTCCACAACTTGTACCCCGGTGAGATAGACCTTGTGGTGCGTCGCGCTTGGCTTTTGTCCCCTCCTTTGCACTTATCCATGGTGCAGTTGTCCGGACCTAATCTCGGAAGGAACACCTCTTGTGAGTTCAGTTGCGGCCATCGCGTAACGAATGCAATGTGGCTTCGTCCCTAATAATCACGCATACATTCTTTCACAGCCGCATTTTCTCTATCCTCTGGCACAGTCGGCGCATCCCTGTCTTCTGCTCTTTCCCAAATCCGCAGCATCGCCATTTCCTATGGGACATTTGACCGGCCCGTACCCGAGGTCTTTTACGACCCCGCGCACGCCCTTTCCGTGAAGATCATTCGCCACCTTTGTGATAATTGGGGTAGGGACGAAGGTGGCCTGCGGAATGGCGAAATTGACCTGTATAGCGTGAACATACCGATGATTCCAGGACTGCTGAGCGAGGATGGTCTCCCGATCATGTGGACGCGCGTCTGGCGAAATACATATAATCGTTTATTCAAGGCATACTCTCCGAATCAGGCAGCACAACTGGAGCAAGGTCCGCAGGCAGGACCAGACTCCATGCAAGATAACTTGACAGAGACACTTTTTCAAGAAACTGAGGAGGACGACTCCCAAAAGGCTGGGAGCCTCCTTTTCAAGTTTAGCCCCGACCTGCACGATATACTCCACCCCAAACCCTCCACCCTGCCAGAGGGTTCTGACACCTGGGCCCTTGAAAGGGGATGGGTCAGCGTTGCCCCGTTGAGAGCCAGCTTTGGTGAGCCCGTTGCTGAGAGTATATTTTCCCCTGGCGGGTCGGTACAGGACAGGATATGGAGGAAAAATCTGTAGGCATACGAAATACAAGATGTAGGTAGAATCCTAGTCCGTCATCTATAAACGTTCGTGTTTTCTATGTGGGATCATAACACAAGAAGACCAAAAGTGGTCATCACAACGATGGCCAGCAACGACGGAAGACGTAATTGTTTGACTGGAGAGGGCATGCCTGCACTTACAACTCCGGCGACATTCTGGCGACGGTATACTTTGAGCGAATTAATGCTCCAAGACGCGTTCTAGAAAGTGACAGTTTGAGCATGACGGTAAGGTGACGAATAGTGTCGTACCACAAAATTAGCCGGGTTCATAATTCGATCGGCACATGTACCTGGACAGCCCGATGTTGCGTACGAGTTACCAGCCCAATCACCTGGGACATATAGATGTATGTGAGCCTCCGATTTGCTTACTCACTTGTCTGTACATACCGCAGAACGTGATGTCTTTGATAACGTCAGTTCACACCATCCGCCGGTGGAAAATAAAGAGATGGCTCACCAAAAATGATGGAGTGATTTTTGAAGTACGTTAGAGGATTGCAGCCTACTGGCTCCAGAGTAGCCGTAGGTTTCGGCCAGTTCTGAGGATTGGGTGTCCCATCCATGACATCCTGAGGTACGGCGACACGATAGAAGTTCCCTTCGGCGGATGGTTCAGAAGCAAGCAAAGGGCGCCCTCATCGTAATAGCCAACTCACACACTGATATTCCGTCTTGATCCCATTTCATTGCAAACACACCTCCGCCTTGGGCATCGAACGTGGGCCCGTACGATGCTCGACTCCACTCAACGACACCACATCCAGTCAAGGTGGCGCTGCCCTCACAGTTGAGATACGGTTGGTTGTTTTGTTCCTGATACCGATGACGAAGGTGGCTGAAGGTATGGATAAGCCACTCACCGTAATTGTGCCAGTAAAATTACTAGATGGCGTAAGGTAGCAACCTAATATCACATCAGCATCTTTCCGTAGGACAGCTATACATCAAGGAATGACCTGGGTTAGTATGCCAAGTTACTTGGTTATGTTCGTTATCATGGACCCCTTCGATGATGTCGATCTCCCCTGTCTGTAAGAAAACATGAGGAACGAGCACGCCGGAGACTACGAGATACGACTCACTGTTGGCCATACACCATCCCCAAGCGTCCAAAACGCTGGCCATACGCCTAACGATGCAGCGTTGTAGTTGATCGTCACTTGTGAGGGATAAGTCAATACATACCACAGCCCCAGGGTGCCTTATTTATGTCTAAAATGAAAAGACCGGTGTTATACTTCGCATAGCTTGAGACCCGCACACTGATTCGTGGTCAATAGGCATTAGCCAGGCCATCGCGCGTGTTCGTACCTGTTCCGATTCTGTCCTGACTGCAGCGTGGTTGTGTCGTCCCCCTTCATGATGACCTTGCCATCCCATGAGATGTACGACAGATTGGCAGCAAACGCTGTCACGTTATTCACGTAACTGTAGGGCGAGCTCACGAGTCACACTACGGAACTGGAGGATTTAAAAAAATGGTCGCGTACTTGACGGTTCCACTGGGAAAGAGGATCAGTTCGAGCGCACCGATTTAAGCGGAAACACATACTGTGTCGGATCATCACCAGTGAAGAAGGAAAAGGATCTGACCCAAGACAATTGTTAACTCTGATTTCGCAGACGACGTCAGACTCACTGGAAAAAGTTAGATGCGTCGTAGGTATCCTGGATGACCCATAAGAATTGTTCAGAACCCGAGGTAATGTTGCTTGTGATATTATTGAGGACGCCGGTGCCGTTCGAATTATCAGTATCCCTGTGCACGTATGGCACGTTTCGCGGCAACGAAATTCGGGGGCCCACGTTGCTCGGCTTGCCCAAGCTCGGGGTGACGACTGTGGTCAGAAGTAATAGAATCGTAAGGGCTGATATCATCAAAAAGTGATCGTAAAACATCAAGTCGTGACAAATGCACAGACGCAGAGGAGGTGAGGGATAGATGCAGGTCAACCACGAGCATCCAATGTTGAAATAGCTGAGCGCTCCGCATGCTCCGAATCCGTCTACTCTATCACAACATCGCCCTGGGATCGGCTTTGCAATATCCCGAGTGCCATGGCACACAAACTACTGATTTCTCCTGTCGCGTGTTGATGCACGCTGTTTCAATGTTCCCTCGCAGCTGCGGAACTAAAAGAAATTACCCAATATGGAAGGTCGCCCGGAGTCAAAAAAAAAGCAGTGACTGATATTTTTGACATCCTGTATACGGTGTAGACAAGCGTGTATAGTAGAACATGATCATCGGTAGCGGCGAAGGCTGAGGGTGTTGTGTCGTTTCCAAGTGGCCACACGAGGCGTATTATTGTACCTGTGACCCTTGCCGATGCCACGGTTCTGGCAAAATCGTGATGAGTGTAACCACATATGACGATAACTCATTTGTGACGTACCCGTTTTCCAATACTCGTGAGACCGCGAGCTTCCCGACGCTTGTGTACAGGCTTGGTGATCCAGTTGATTCGGGCGTCTCGGCGAATCTGTTCGACATAAGCCAAAGGACCACGCAAAAGGTTTGCAATGCTTACCGCCTTATGGTTGGGGTCTACCAGTATAACCTCATAGTACTTGTACACGCCATCCTGGTTGATCCAGTATGAGTTCAAGACACGTAAATTACCACAGCGACGGCCGACGCGTTCTTCTGCAACGCTCCGCAGACTGCGCTGGAACTTGAGATGGTTGACACCTTGATGAACAGGCTTGCCATATGTCGCACCTGGACAAAATAGACAAAAAGAAGTCAGAGTGAGTCGATGGTCAAAGGCGAATAGCAGGCACCCTTGGGGACATGCTTCTTGCGGTTACCGCGGCGTACACGCACACGATAGATAACGTATCCTTGCTTTGCTTTGTATCCAAGCCGGCGAGCCTTGTCAGGTCGTGATGGGCGCGAAGCCCGGTGGATAACATTCAGCTGGCGGTACTCCCAGCAGCTGTTCCGTATTCGTGATCAAAGTATGTCCAGCGACAGGCAAAAAAAATGGTAGCATACCGAACGCGGAGCAAGAAACGAAGGACATCCGACTGCTTTTTCTTGTACAGTTCACCGATGTACTTATATGCACCCATGTTGTATGCTACCAAATCGGCGTCAGCGCCATGTCATCCAGTTGTCCTCGAATGCATCCATCCGACTAGCTCAAACCTAGCTCGAACGAAAACCACACCATTATATAGAACAGCTGCCAGTACCACTTCAAGGTGTCATAGACGAAACATTAAGCTCACCTGTAATCAATCCTGACGATTTGGACTTGGGTCTGAGAGTCCGATAAAGGCTCGGGGTACCTCAACAAGGTTCGCGCGCTTTTCCGGCAAACCCCGCGTACAGCACTTGTACATACGGTACAGTACTGTAGCTCATCAACTTTGCCAGGCTCCTGCACTCGTCAAAAACTCGTACGCTTCCTCCCACCCCATTCTCTCGCGTTCTTTCCCAGTTGCTGAGCCACGCCGCATCTCCTCGGCGTCGATCTTCTTCCACTGATCATACTGCACGATTCGTCTCCCCTTCACGCCCTCCTCGATCTCGCCGGGCACGCTTTCGAGATCCACGCTATCAGCAACGAGTGCGTCGTCAGAGTAGACTTCGTTCACTGGCGGCACATCCACTCCACCGTGCCCATCGTCATGATAGTCCGTCAGGATAGTATCCGCGACCGCGTACGCGTCCATCATCGTTCCCGCGAGTACACCGCGCGCACCCGTGGCGGCCCATCCAGACGTGTATACGCGGCGCAGTGCACGACCTGCGTCATCCAATACTCGCCCGCGGTCCGTGCGTAGGTGGCCCACTGCAGGATCATAGTACACTGCAGAGGGGTCCGCGTGTTGTCCAAGGGAGGTCACGACCAGGTCTGTGCGCAGGGCGGACGTTGCGCCTGTTGGTACGGCGCGTGAGTGCTCGTCGAGCGCCGTGTGCGCGAGCGAAAGCGTCAGGTGCTGTCCATGCACCTCAAGGCCCGTCGGGGAGCGGAAAAAGTCGAGAGACCAGGACTTTGTGCCTGCGGCAGGAGATGGTGCTTGCGTCGTAGCGAGGGACCCCTGTTGCAGCAGCTGGAGGAGGCGAGTTTGTTGTCGTGAAAGCTTGGTGCTGGCTGGTGGTGGGGCAAGGTGCTCGGGTGCGAGAGGAATCATAGATACGCTCGTGAGAGAGGTCAACTCGCGCAGCTCTTTCGTCGTAAAGGCAGCTTGTAGTGGGCCTCGCCGTCCAATAATAGAGACGTGGCGCACAGCAGAGCGATGCAGTACCTCTAGCACGGACGCAGGCACATCATACTTTTCGAGGATAGTCGGCGGGGTCAATAGCATCCGTGCGACATCGAGAGCAACATTGCCTTGTCCAATCAAAGACACGTGCTCCGTCTTGTCGAGAGGTGGCGGAGCAGGACGCGATGGATGTTGGGTGTACCAATGGACGAATGACAGAGCGGGAATGACCCGGTCAGAGGGCGGTAGGGCGGGGTGAAATTTTGGGACAGTGCAACCAATGGAGAGGAGAAGATGTGTGTAGTGCGACTTGAGAGACGAAAGAGATACTGGAAGTGCATGCGGTATTGCTGGGTGCCTGTGAGAGCCGACCTGGACATTCCCAAAGAAGCGTAATCGTGGGTCCTTGGCGGCCAGATCAAACTTGTGTGTACAGTTCTACGAGAAGCATAAACCGCGTCTGGGACAAAGCAACAGTCATCAAAATGCGCACCTTGACTTCTGGATGATCTGGGGCAACACCATACCGAACGAGACCATGAGGTGCCCACAGTCTATCGTAGATGTGTATTCTCAACTGAGAGGCAAGGTCCTGAGGGAACAGTGATAAGAGGCGAGAGGCAACATAGAAAGATGATGGGCCACCGCCAATGATGGCTAATTTGAGGAATGTCATGTTGCGCGCCAAACTCATTAACGAATGCCTTATACGTTTTCGACTACGGGCTGGCATATTGTTGGAGCGACTTATGAAGCTGCGAGTACGTTTCCGGTCTGATAATTTCCCCTTACAGACATCGTTGTTTGCGAAACTCGGGAAACATTCAGCCCCAATGCGCTCGAGCATGTAGTGGTAGCCTGTTATCATGGAAGTGCGTGCCATTTGTGTACTCATTCTCGCCACTTTCACAAATGCAGCGTACTAAGCTACTAGCATATGTAATGCCATTGAATGTCATGGTACATGGGTAGCGTCGAGCGACAGCGAAATCTTGACAGTCATCTACTCTTCTGAACGGAGGCGTGCTGCAGGATTGGTCACTTTAAGACCTAGCGCCTTGGCCCTGAAACAAACCGTGGAGTCGGTTTCAATACGCAGAGGATAGGCAGGCTCAAGAATCGTACCTCTCCAAGATGACCACTCGGTTTCGACTGCTCACGTTGTGTGCGATCTCCGCGGCGTAGCTTTTATTGTGCATAAGGAGCAGCTCGACTTCCCGGACATTATTCACCAAAAACTTCTTGAGGCCATTGGGAAGAAGGTGGCGCGTCTTCTTGTTACTGCCATACCCGATCTTTTGCCAAGTTGTGAATACGCATATGTGGAACAAGGCACATTGACATACTTTGGGCATAGGGAGTTGACCCTTGAATCTGCGTCTCACCCTGTTATCAATACCCTTGGGTTTCCTCCATGCCTCCTTGACGCTCTTGTAGCGGTCGGATTGATGACGCCTGTGGTAGTAACGCGTAAGTCTGTAATCCTCGCAAAATGTGGCAAATTTTGGTGCGTACTTGAATGGCTTGGTGCGTTTTTTAATGATTGGCGTCTTGGCGGCCATGACAAGCTGTGTGAAGAGTGTAAGAACATATTCTATCATGAACATGCAATTGTAAGTGGGGCTGGTAGTTGTCATCCAACTGAGAATCCACCCATCCATCCTAAATTGCCCTGTTGCACATACTAGCTCCCAACATATACTGTCGAAAACTTGGAATATGGCTCATGGGAGGTAGCACTGCTATGAGAAAGTATACTTACTATCTTGCAGGGGTTGAAGGGAGTACTGTATTCGAGTGATTGGCCCCACAGGTGGACCGTTCCAGTTTGGGAAAATAAATAAATAATGGTCAACAAGATCCGACGTCTGACACTTGTCAGGGTTGTTTCGTATTGAAGCCGTAGCAATTAAAACTACTCAATCAATAAGATGCCTCTAATATGGGCACACTCTGTACAGTTTCGTTCGTTTTTTTTTTTCTTACGATTCACACAACTATAACTATAAGTTATTTATGTGGCACGTGGAAAGCCTGACCCGTGCGCCGTACGGATCGGTAGCCGTGGGACGGCTCTAATCGCAGTTTCTCAGTTGGGGCCCCCACTCCTCCCCATCTTGAATTACTGTTCACGATATCCCCCATCCAACGTATTCTTTTCGCTCGAGTTAATCCCTCCTCTTCAATTTCCCACATTGCGCAGCTTTTCTATGCTCACGGCACCCGCAGCTGTCGATATCACTTTTGACGACGACAGCTGGGGTGCGCCTCCAGCCAAATTTGCCTTTAATCGGGCCGTCAGCGTTGGAAACAGCTGGGGGGTCACCTCTATTGGACGTGGGTTCAATTGGGCTGCTGAGGAGGCGGAGGAACATAAAGGACTATCTGACCCCGGACACGACGCAGAACTAGACGATTCTACCATCTCGGCCCAGAGTTTTATCTGCCCACCATCGCCTGCGTACGCAGTCGCATTTACAAACTCCACAGATTCCAATACATTATACCCTGCCGCCGTCATCGCCCCGTCTACTCCCCCTTTACAGACCCAGACGTCTCGATTCACCACTGAGCCCCTCTCGTTCTCTCCGGTCGAGTCCCCCTCTGTCTCTCATAGACCTCTACCCTCATCAGGTTCTTCATTATTCTCCCCTAATATCAGCGCACCTCCTCGACCATTTCGCTCACCCACTTCTCCTCGACCTCGACGTCGATCATCCCAGCAACGCGTATCATTAATTGCCGGGCGCCTCTCCATTGCGCCCATTGAACCCCCTTCACCACCTCCAGTGGCTCCCCAAAAGCTTATTCGGTCGGGCAGCACCGCAAGTTTGCTCAGCCTTGACTCCAGCACCCGTCCACCAACACCATCATCCCCAATTGTCGCTCAAGCCCCAAATGAGCGTAAGATATCCGAGTTTGTCATTCAGGGAGAAATAGGTCGCGGTGCCTATGGTTTAGTGAAGAAGGCAAGGGAATTGAAAACAGATGGAAAGCTTGGTGTAAGCAATGCCTATCTCTGCCAACTACACGTCAATGAGACCTTCCTCTATAGCCTCCGCTCGTCATCAAGCAAGTCATAAAATCCCGAATATTAGCCGATTGTTGGAAAAAACATCCAAAGTATGGAACAATCCCTATAGAGATCTACGTCATGTCTGCAATCTCCAACACGTCTTACATTTTACCCCCGCCTCGGCCCTGGGATCCTTCCCGAATACCCGATCCACTGTCATCCCAGTCTGACGTTGACCATTTTGAATGGGTCGAGGGCAAGGTGGTGAAGGGTCATCCCAACATTTGCCCGCTTCTCGATTTCTTCGAAGACAATCACTACTACTATCTCGTGCTGCCCTCTACCATCCCCGAACCTGCGCCAAACTCACCGATCCCACCTTCCGACCTGTTCGACCTGGTAGAAAGCTACCCGAATGGCCTTCCAGCAAGCTCTGTACGTACCTATCTTGGACAGATCGCGGATGCCATGAGTTTCCTGCATTCAAAAAAAATAGGTATTCTCTGCATGACATTTCGACGAGACTGTTCTAACGTGGTGGACAAGTGCATCGAGACATTAAGGATGAGAACGTCATCCTTGGGCCTCGCGGAAGGTGCATCTTGATCGATTTTGGCAGTTCTGGTCTTGTGAAGAAGGGTGGTTGGGACACTTTTAGCGGAACGTACGTGCAGTCTTATGTTTGTGCGTCAGGCATTCACGGTCAAACGGCAGCTTGGACTATGCTGGTCCTGAAATTCTGCGAGGTGAGAGGTATCAAGGCCCAGAGCAGGACGTCTGGGCCTTTGGTGTTGTGGCCTATGTGATGCTCGTCGGAGAATGCCCGTTCACCACTGCGGCGGAAGCGCAAGAAGGGCTTTCATCACCTCTCTCAAATGCATCAATCGCCCTTGACGAACGGTGCCTAGAGGGGCATGATACCGAGGGTGAAGAGGCTGATGGGGGTGGCGCCCTCGGGGACGCTGCGGCACTTGTCCGAGCTTGTTTGCAACTTGAGGTCAGCGCGCGGCCAAGTTTTGACAAGATTATGGAATGTCGTTTTCTATCTGGAAGAGACGGTTGGGGCATAGAAGATTGTGTAACCCAGTATAGATAGGTAGCTTTCACAGTTTCTTTGTTGTCTGTTTACCCTTTCTTTGTAGCGCTGATCACTCTTGTGTCCAATACCTTGGTGGGCGAGCGAAACGAATGAAGTCATTCATTCCCATTTCATCTCTTTACGTATCACTAAATATCGTTCCCATCGCCCCATGTTGTATAAATTACAATTCTCCTATCGACGCTATGCAGTTTGCATATTACTGTCGTAGCATACGAATAAAAAAGCGCATACCAATGGTAGATGTATTAGGGCCGAACCTGCAAGTCCGGCGCCTCCGGCCGGTACGGAGTTCAGAAATGGTTTATCGGATCCGAGTCAATCGATCAAGAAAAATTTCACGCGGCGCGCATATATCTGCGCCCAATCTTTTCATTTGCTTTCCCCCCAATCCTTTTATCCTCCTTTTCTCTCTCCTGTTTTGCCATCCTAACGTGCTTATCTGTAAGTGTTCATTTCATGGAATTTTTTGGACCTATCATCTTTTGTCTCGTACTTCGAGTCTTTGGTGGATTGGTTAGTGTGCGATAAGATGAAGATCTTTCTTTCAGTTGCTCTGATACCGTATGCGATGTCGTTGACAGCCACTGATCCTACATCCCGTTTTACCAGATATAAAAAATGGGCAAGGAGAAGATTCATGTTAACGTCGTCGGTCAGTTGGCCCTCTGTACCAACCCCCTAGCGTTATTTTGTTGACTTTTATTGTTCAGTTATCGGCCATGTCGATTCCGGCAAATCGACGACCACTGGTCACTTGATCTACAAGTGCGGTGGTATTGATAAGCGTACAATCGAGAAATTCGAAAAGGAGGCCGCTGAGCTCGGCAAGGGCTCGTTCAAATATGGTTAGTTTAGGGTCGTTGCATTCATCCGTACAATGTTTCATTGAACGTTGTTCCCTCCTAGCCTGGGTGCTTGACAAGTTAAAGGCCGAGCGTGAGCGCGGTATAACCATCGATATCGCCCTTTGGAAGTTCGAGACCCCCAAGTTCATGGTTACTGTGGGTGCAAATGGTTGTCGTTATCTTGATTAGGATCACTGATCCGTGTGATCTTAGGTCATCGACGCCCCTGGCCATCGTGATTTCATCAAAAACATGATCACGGGTACCTCCCAGGCTGACTGTGCCATTCTCATCATTGCTAGTGGTACTGGTGAATTCGAGGCTGGCATTTCCAAGGATGGTCAGACCCGCGAGCACGCCCTCTTGGCTTTCACCCTCGGTGTCCGTCAGTTGATTGTTGCCGTCAACAAAATGGACACGACCAAGGTGTGTTTCAATCTATTCAATCATTTCTAAAATCCAATCAATCATTCCAGTGGAACGAGGACCGCTTCAACGAAATTGTGAAAGAGACTTCTACCTTCATCAAAAAAGTTGGCTATAACCCGAAGGCTGTGGCGTTTGTGCCCATCTCCGGCTGGCATGGTGACAACATGCTTGAGGAATCTGCCAAGTGAGCAGAGTGCTGCTATGAGCTGAAGGGCACTCAACTTACTATCTGTTACAGCATGCCATGGTATAAGGGCTGGACCAAGGAAGGCAAGGGTGGTTTGGCCAAGGGCAAGACCCTTCTCGATGCCATCGATGCCATTGAGCCTCCAGTACGGCCCTCCGATAAGCCACTCCGCCTTCCCCTTCAAGATGTCTACAAGATTGGTGGTATCGGTACTGTCCCTGTCGGACGTGTCGAGACTGGTACCATCAAGGCTGGAATGGTCGTCTCCTTCGCACCCTCGAACGTCACCACTGAAGTCAAGTCGGTCGAAATGCACCACGAGCAGCTTGAGCAAGGTGTTCCCGGCGACAACGTTGGTTTCAATGTGAAGTGTGTCTTTGTTATGGCCGCTGCGTAATATGAGTATTCAATATCTTTTTAGGAACGTGTCCGTCAAAGATATTCGCCGTGGTAACGTCGCATCTGACACTAAGAACGATCCTGCCAAAGAGGCTGCGTCTTTCAACGCTCAAGTCATTGTGCTAAACCACCCCGGTCAGATCGGTGCTGGTTATGCCCCTGTCCTTGATTGCCACACCGCTCACATCGCCTGTAAATTCTCCGAGCTCCTTGAGAAGATCGATCGCCGGACAGGCAAGGCTATTGAGGAGAACCCCAAGTTTGTCAAGTCTGGTGATGCCTGCATTGTCAAGCTTATCCCTAGCAAGCCAATGTGTGTGGAATCATACTCGGAGTACCCACCTCTTGGTCGTTTCGCCGTCCGTGACATGAGGCAGACTGTTGCTGTTGGTGTCATTAAGTCTGTGGATAAGACCGAAAAAACCGGCAAGGGTGAGCTTGGTTTGCTTACCAGTGATGCTTGAGCTAAAACGTCTCTTTACAGTCACGAAGTCCGCGGAGAAGGCTGCCAAGAAGAAGTAAATGTAGATGTACATCCCCCTTTCTGCTCTTTTATCCTTCACGCATCTTTTTTCTTTCTCTACTCTGCGCGCCAGGCATACCACGCATCATTGTTCAGCTGTCATGACAATTCTGTACGCGCAATGACGACGATTTTACGACGCTGGGTCATGTCAATGGGCTCCAGGTCGTCGTGTATCCATAGCTTGCGGTATTGTTCGGATATTCAAACAGAAGGAATGATAATGTTGTTGTTGTATTCCTGTGAATGTTTTACCTTGAATGGACCCTATTCGTTGACAGAGACTATATGATGTGCACAAGTACAGGCGGACGATCAAACCTAACAGACGTGCTCAACTCGGTTGCTATCTTGGACTCTGGGGCCAAGGTCCCTCCCTACTGTTCGCTCAAATACCTCCATCATGAAAGTGAAAAGCGAACGTGTCAAAGCGGCGTCCCACCTGCCTTTAGAACTTTCGTCACGGATGAAGGCATGTTGGGCTTGCACCTCTAGAAACTGAAGCAGGGTTAGCGACAGCGAACACAAAGGGATGGGAAAGAACGGACAGAGAGAGGAACACTGGCATCTTCAAGCGTTTTCCGGATGAGATCTCTACCGGAACGAGGAACGTGGGTATCCTGCAAACGATTTTCGCATTCGCAAACCTAGACACCAGAAAACGGGGTTCACCTGCTTTCCAAATATCATCTATGGGCCTCATTCATGAGTATGATATGTATCATGTTTCGGTGGAGGATTATTGAACGGACCACCAGCTCTCCTTTCCCAGTGAGCTCTCCGGCGCGTACCCTCGCCAGTGAGTTATCGCCGCCCTTGCCAAGGGTTGCGCTGTGGATATCGGTGGCGAAGAAGCATACAGCAGATAGGACGCGTGGATCAAACGTGGCCTTGACACGGCGCTCGAGTGAGCAAGTAGAGACAGTGAAATCTTTCTCGTAGTAGGCTTACCCGGAAAGCCTGTAGTACCGAGAGATTTCGCAAAATGAGACACCAGGAAAGGCTAGATAACATTTGATTCACTGACCAAATGGCCTCCAAGGCACATCCCTGTCGCTAGAGTTCGGTATCCTATCCGTCAGTTGAACACTTTTTTTTCTGTACAAGGGATTACTCACCAGCTATTTTACCGGTGCAGTTGGGCAACGATGTGAGTAGATCAACTGCCAACGTCGCGTCCTTGCGAAACATCATCAGTTTGTATACCCAGGGAGAGGCGATATCATTAAACCTCATCGTATGCGGCTACCTCTTTCTCAACCTGCGAGATGGATCAGATGAACAAACCGTTCACAAATGGTCATGCGTTGCCTTGTATTTATTGCCCCTATCGGTTCCTTTTTGAAGTGCATCGGTCAATTGATCGGCGTGGTTACGGGGACTCACGAACCTTCGGTATCGTACGGGATCGCCTCTGGACCCTCAAACTCGTGGAAGGATGACGGACAGGCTAGAAGTGCGTTGTTAGATGCGACGTTGGTGGATTGACGAACGACAGGACGTGCTAACCTACAACGTAACCATGACTAGCGATTTGACTGGCAAAGCGCTCGACAGGCCCAGTCACTTGGTAAATCTCACTACGATCACATTTATCACGCAAGAGGACGTTGGGAGACTTGGGCTGACCTGAAGACGACAACGCCTAAAACCGACCACAAAGGTGAGGGCGAGAGACTACCAAGGTAGATACATACATGCCTGGAAACTTGGCTTGAGGATAATCTGGAACGTTTGGAGAGATGACGAAGATACGAATTGGTCTTTCGAGTTTTGAGGGCAGATCGTGAAAATTCTTGGTGATGAGCATGATGATAGTGGGTTGTAGAGATCTGATCTAATCTTATCTAGGCCGCCGAAGCGTTCACCAACGTGCATGAAACTATTGGTCGGCTACAGTGAGAGAAATACCAGTTGGATTTCGATCCATGGTGAAAAATTCCTTCCTTTGGTTGAATCCGTCATGCCAGGGTCAACGCCGATGCCCAAGGCAACGATCCGCGCATATTCCCAAAGCGATGAGAAGCAGGTACGGTTCATGATCGGACAAGCCCAAATGGAACATCTCGCGTATGCAAACCACTTTGGTGAGCAAAATCCTTTTCTGCAGAGCCAACTCAGACCCATTCGTGTTTATCAGCGTACTTTCATCCAATCACGCTCGCCATATGGATTGCCATTTCTTCCATCTTTACTCACTACATGGACTGGTGGCCTAATTCCACTTATGGTCTCTTGAGCTGGTTACGTCTCCTCCCTGCCTTCTTCGCCCCAGCGGTCCCTGTGATGTTCTTCGTTGACTGGTATATATTACCCTTCACTTCATCTTGCTTCCCTCACTCATCTCCTGAGAATAGGAAAAATAGGCCTTTTGTCGAAGAGGCGGTCGAAAACGTACTCAGACGGTTGGACATGGTGGACATCCAGGCTTATTATGCGCGCTCGCCAGCCTCGGGTCTTTGGATCCTCGAGTTTGGGGACAGGATAATTGGGTTCATCGCCGTTGACGCGTCTCTGGATGCGACGAATGATGAGAATATTTTAAAAGAGTCACAGAAAGAATCGCTTAGAGGAGCGCTCGACCGGAAGGGCACCTCACGGGTCGCGACCATCCGACATTTCTTTGCAGAGGAGGCATATAGACGTGTGAAGATCGAGGACGACCTTTTGCAATTTGCCATCGAGTCGGCGTTCAAGGCAGACAAGACGGTCAGCTCGATCCGCTCTTTGGCTTCTCCGCTACGTCCTGCAATCTTGGACTCTCTCAAAAGGAATAAATTCTCCAAGGGAGATCAGGTACAGAGTGTTGGAATATTGGGCTGGGACGTGTCATGGTATACGTTGAAGAGGACCCAGTGGAACGAACAAAATGAGAAATAAACGTTAGATTATACCTTACTCATATGATATCTATGTTATCCTTTCTCAATCAAGAAATGTCGCGTTTGACTGGTTCCATCATCTCCGGGCTCTCTCATCCTCACTTTCCTCTCATTATTCTCCAATCTTCTCTCGTCCAGTCCAGTTTGCCAGTCTTGCGCGCATTTGCAAGGAACCAAGATGCAACGACCCATATTTTTCTCTTTAGTCTTCTTTATCCTCCTCAAACTTTGGTAGAGATTCCTTGTAGAGATGGCCTGACCGTCGTCGATCGTACGACAGAAGTACCTGGCTACGGCGACACATGCACAGATCTTCCCAAACTCTTCCTGAGCACGATCAAACAAGGTGTGACCCGCGTCGTATTTACACAACCAAAAGTCTAACAATGATCAAAACAAGTACCCGATGGGCCACTAACGGCAATCATAGATTCCGCAGACGTCTTGTGCGCCGACCTCGAGTCGCCATCTAAAACGTACGCCCTACTCGTCTCCCTCCTTTCTCATCTATCAACTCGACCGAGTACGTCTCTCTCTCTCTCTTATCCAACTTTCTCTCTCAAAACGCCTTTGCATTTCAGAACCCTCCCGTCTCGTCTTGCACTTCTCCTCCTCCACCCTCCATTCTCCTCTCCTCAATCTCGTCCTAACACCAAGATTCTCTCCAACCCTCGCACACATCACAGCACATCCTCCCGCACTCCTCCTACACCTCGCCACCACACAGCTCACCCCACCCCCTCCCGCCAGCACGCCGGACCGTTTCTGGCCCGTGTTTGCTCCACTCGCCGCTCGCACGTGGGAAGTGGAGCGGATATTGTTGGGCCCGGGATGTGCAGGTCCCAGCGACGGCGGCGGTGATGGAGAGATGGTCCTCGAATTACTCACACGTGCGCCATCCCGAGGAGGACGGAATGTAGAAAAGGAGTTGCACGGGTGGACGATGGACGGGCCGTGTTCATTGTCAGAGCTGGACAGTTTAAAACCTGTGTTGGAAGGTGAGGGCAAGACCGGACGGGCCGAGGTGAGTGCTACTGCTGCTGCTCCGAATCCTAAAAGGGGTTGACGTTTCTTGGATAGCAACTTGGGTTGGATGTTTCATTCGAGCTGAGCCTCACACCCGAACAGC
>QLPA01002374.1:0-17915 GCA_003313945.1 Lactifluus pinguis | reverse complement strand
GGCTTACATCCGGAGGACTCCCGGCTTTGGAGTGACGAAAAACGAAAGGACTTCTTTGCTTGGCGTCAGGAGAGTTTTTCTGGATCATCATGGGACTTGCACGCGCCAAATTAGTTGTCTTCAATCACGTGCAACCGGCGTAACCGTCACGGTTTTGCCTGTTTCTACGTTCTACAAGTCGAAGTAGTGTTACTACTTGCTCCACTGAACGCTGAAAAGGCAAGCGCCCATAAAACGCCTAACCTTAGGAGACTTGTATTTGCACTTGCGGGGACGAATAAATCGTTGGCGCCAATCACTGCCTGATTCTGATAGAAAGGCTTAGTACCTCAGGCTCAAGGGCGTAATTGAAAGCTGGTTTAAATTGCTACAGTCAGACCTGCGCATATCCCAACCTATTCCACATTAAAACACGCCGTTCCAGGCCAACGTGCCGTACAGACGCCATGACAGACCGTTGTGCCTGGCTTGCGTACAGCTCTTTCGGGACTTGTAATTGGCGCTCCTCAAAGCCTTACATAGAGCAGTTGTTAAATAAGGGAATCCCAGGTACTAGTAGAATCGATCTTTGGGTGGGCCAACGCCACAGGGGTGGTGTTCCATCCACCCTGGGCGTTAGGCCACATGAAAAGAACTGACACGAGGTGCACTGGAGCCTGAAATATCACACGCTTCACGACCAGACGAACGCCGCCTTCACAGGTACAGTCCTTGATTCTAATCCCAAGCGTCTAATGTGCGCTATCCCACAAGAAAAAATGAAAGCGCTATAGCGCAATTCACTAAGAGGTTCAAGGATTGGGCCCTGTCCTACAACTGATGTTACTGCAATCACAGGTCGAGCTTGCATCAGATGTTTGCGTAGGGCCTGCAGTGGTCGATAGGCCCAAGATTGACGGAAAACGTCATTCTTTTGCCGCCGTGGCTCCCAGCGGTGTTCGCGTCTTGCCCGCAATGAACCAGAATAGGATTCGTCTAGGATCGGTTGCATAAATTGTTCTTGAAGGATCAGAGTCAAGTCCATCTTCTGGGTTGCGTCCATGGATACTCATATGAGCGTGGAGTGATTATTGAGATTGAAACTGAACTTGGCCATGTCTCAGGGTGGCGCGTTCTGAATAAGAAATATCAGGGCGACAGTAGGTGAGAGGAAAGTGGACATTTTCCAACAACCTAATCAGGGATGAAGACGATTAATGACTTGCCATACTTTGCCAGTGGGAGCCGGAACGGTAGCCTCTGAAGAGAACAAAGACATGACGTACTAAGCAGGGCCAGAAACCGCCTAGCATCCACTAACTTATGTCTGGCTAATGCGAAGTAAATCTGAAGAGACAGAGACAGACGGCTACGTTAACGGCCATATCAAAGGGACGAACATCTTGATTCGAAACTAGTGGCAAGTAATTTAGTCTTCGAGGTCCCACAACAGCTACCAAGCTGGGTCATTCCAGCCCCAGTACGTCACTCGAAATACTCACCCCAGTCAGGTGAAACCTAAGGGATGTGGAGTGAAGCACAGACGGAAACTTGAAGGACAGCGCAGAAACTATAGAAGAAAGGAAACTGCATCTGAGAGGCAAATCTCCGAGATGAATTTTGATAGTAGTAGTAATGGAGGCGAGACAAGCTTTCCAAACCAGGGTCACAACCTATCCAAAAAGGACAGCTTCTCGGATCTCGGCCCTTGTGCTTCCCACACTGTGCCAGTGAGTGACGTCTTATAGCCTAACTGTCTTCGACAGGACCAACCAAGAAAACATCGCAGTCGTTTTGCGCTGTCATAGAAATTTGAAAAATGACCTGATTTTAAATCTCGCATTAGAGGCTCTGATCATTATGATGGTGTTTCAAGTTATAGACTTTGAAAAGATTAGATGAGAACACATACTGTACAAGTTTCCAAGCGCCAGAGGTTTCCCAGTTAAGCCGTGCTACGTCATCGTTTTGTAAACAGGCACATCTGTAGTCATCACAAGGCTGGGTGGAAAACCCATGAAAATGACCAGAACGCTATATCGGTTGAAATTCCAGAAAGCGGGACGAACGCATGATACTGTTCTCGACTCAGCTCTCGAAGTATGAAATTCAACGAAAGCCATAACGTCACGGTCCGGTGCCAGAAATTAGGGCCCAGGCCCTAAAAATGATTTTCCAGCAGAAGTTTTCAAGCAGCCCCCGGAAGGTGGAGTCAAAAAGAAGTGCTCGGTTTTGATAGCCAGTGTAGACCTGTTTCCAGGTGGGGTGTGCGAAGAGGGGTCACACGGTAGCTGCATTTTCAAAGTCCGAATTTATGTCATCACCAAACTTTAGAATGTTCCACATGCCGTGACTATGCCCGTCATTATTCATGTTTTTCTCGGGATTCTCTCCCTTCAATCGTTGTGAAGACAGCCTAAGAAATAGCTTCAGGAGTGAAAGCGGAGGTTGGCTACCACATCTTGACATGGGTACTTGATGCCCCAGATGAAGATTACGAACTGGAACAATTCTTCGAAACTTGACGTAGATGTTGGAAGGGACGTTTCCGTGCATTCTTGATCCTTACTTTGTCTAATTTAGCCGTTGTAGTAACTGTTAAAAGCGGGTCATCATCTGTGCGAAGGCCGCCGACACAGCACAGATTACCCTCGGATGTCCTCTAAAGCGTGTTCAATTGGAGTTTAGACGAGGTGTTGAGATGAGTTGAGACTGGGCATTCTCTGAGACGCAAGAGAGAGGCCCGCAGAAGCCTGAGAGATACCGCTTTTTGTGCACAAGGAGTCAAGGGAGTCTTCGCAGGCGTCCTTGTAAGTGTTCAAGAACGGGATGATTGTTAGATCGCACTCACCATGGATCAACTAGGAGTCGGAGTATCAGAAATGCGTGTCGCACATAACGACAGCCAACAAAATGATGACTTCTGTGGCGTGTGGAACGAAATCGTTGGAAGCGCTCTGTAGGAGTCCGCCCCCGAGCTAACTTCTCAGAACCGTTCACCACATCGAGGCATCGATAGCCTTCTTCGAAGCTTCTACCAATCGTCGTGACGACATTCTGTTCCAGTTGTCCTTATACCGGCTATTGCCATAACGTTCCCACAGGCACGCAAATCAGGCATTCATCCTCCCACCTTCTCCCCCTTCCCACTGCTCCGCATCTCGTCGCCATCCTGAGCACCACCACACCTCCCGCGAGGCCTGACGTGTCTTATTTACCAGCACTGAAACCTAGATCATAACCACACTCATCCCATAGACGAATTGTCATTATCTGATATTTCTCAGCCACCTAACACGTCCGAGTCGAGTTTTCCCACCTGCTCTATTGATATCGCGAACCATCACTTCTTTGCTACAGTACTTCACGCGACTCATCAGCGATATGAGGTGCCGCTCGCTCCATTATGGTCAACACACACAGTATCTGGTTCTTGTCCCGCCGTAGCTTCGACACCCGTCCGTCATCCCGTCTCTCCGCAATGCAGCATGTTGTCCCTTCAACTCATATTGG
The DNA here is from genome assembly GCA_003313945.1 of Lactifluus pinguis. NCBI lineage: Eukaryota > Fungi > Basidiomycota > Agaricomycetes > Russulales > Russulaceae > Lactifluus > Lactifluus pinguis. Next base: position 14,423 of record QLPA01002374.1, on the reverse strand, counting down.
GAAATTGGGTTTTGGTCATGGGCCCTTTCTCTGGACCTCAAGCCCCTCAGTAATGTCCGTTTCTTGCACGGCGCCACAGCAACTGAATTCCCTGAGCGCATGTCAAGCTGCGGTCCTCACCCATATGGGACTGTACATGACAATAGGAGGGGAAATAAGGATATATGTGTTTGGACCCAATAGAACGGGGCAGCTGGCGTACAAAGGGGTTTATCCTAGGACTATTAGTCGATTTTGCGAGACAGACATCACGATGGCTCTGGTCGGCCGAGGACGGACTGATTTCGCCTTCCTCATTTACGGCGCGGCCATCTAAGCGTCAGGAGATTATCACCTTATGTCACATCTTTTGGTTCCTTTGACAACCTAGATCGTTGAGCAAGGTATCATTCGCCTCGTCTATTTCCCCACAGAAGGCGGTCGTATTTCGTTGCAAGTCTTTTTCTAATTGTCTCTACTTTCTATCTGATTATTATTTTCCTTTGTGTTTGATAGTACCTTAGCTTCTAATTAGAGATGCTGGGAAGTGAGGCACATTCTTGGTGTGCACGTGGAAAAGTTACCTTACAATCGATCTCGACTCCTTATTTTTGCTTAGCTATAACCCGTCCTGGACATTCCGCAGCCGTTCAGTTGCGTCCCGCCTACCCGAATCTTAATTAACACCCCAAACTTCACCTGCCCTTTATAGTTTTTTTTAGCGCAGCTTTGCCGACTCGGAGGCACCTGAAAACGACAATAAGCATGTCAGATATAAGTTGGGACGATTTCATCCAATCCATCCTTTATAAACACACACTCGCCGCCGAATATGGCCCAAGATACGTTGGCCGAGTTGAAAGCCCTCGCGAACATCATACAATCGTCGATCAAGCAAATTGAAGATGCTGTTACTACCAACTCTTACACATTCCCTTCCTCGGATTCGACGTTCAGTCTTGAAACTGAAGCGCCGCGCATGGATCCAATAATCCAGTCGGCTGGGTCGTTCATCACCTCCGCCGCTGCGCAGCTCATCACGCTCGTGAGGCCCGCGCCACTCACAGTCCTCGATGTTATGATGCAGGTGGGCTTGACTTGTCTGATACCCATGACCGTGACACGATTGCTGAAGAAATTGCTAACAAAGTTCCATGTTTGCACTGCGTTGCGGACTGCATTAAGCACCCATGTCGCCGAGATTCTTCGAGATGCTGGCCCCCAAGTAATGATATATCTGTTCATCTGTTTTTATAGCCATCACTAACATCACTTACGTAGGGTAAACACGTTCGGGAAATTGCCAAGCCCACTGATGTTCACCCCGGAAAACTGGGTGGGTATCCAAAGAGTCGAAACGCTGTCTATTAACATTGCAACAGCTCGGGTTCTCCGTTGTCTCGCTACGAATTATATATTCACCGAAGTGACGCCAGATGTCTTTGCCAATAACCGTCTGTCCTCTGTTTTGGATACCGGGAAATCAGTGGACGAACTTTTGGCAAGGTTGGCTCTAAGTCTGAATATCCTGAGAAGTGAACTCATGATAGTAGTCCTGAGTCAAAACACATCGGAACCCTCGGTATGACATCCATTATCGAACACTGGTGTGTGTTTCTCGTTGAACACGGTCGGTCGCCTACATCCTGATGCCCGCCCACAGTCTCGATGAGGGCTTCAAATGCTCTGCTTATCTGCCGGAGACTCTTCTCGACCCCGACTTTGCACATTCCAGTGAAGCGAGTAAGACAGCTTTGAACAAAGCATTCCGTTTCGACGGCGACATGTGGTCCTGGTTTGAATTTCCAGAGAACAGATTGCGACTTGCTAGATTTGGGGCCGCCATGTCCGGATTGAGGAACATGTCATCACCCAATGCAATTCTTGAAGGTGCAGTCATGCTGTGCAACTTTTCAGAACATTCTCTAACACGAAATATCAAATTGCAAGGATACGGCTGGGAAAAGCTTCCCGAGGGCTCATTGGTCGTCGATGTTGGCGGTGGCGTTGGCGCGCAGTCCTTGACGCTTGCCACGCACCATTCCCATCTTCGCTTCCTCATCCAAGATCGCGAACCTGTTACACGCGATGCAATCGAAGTATGTATGTTCACCTCAGACTGCGAGCGCGTGCCTGAGAAAGATGTCGGTTACAGTACTGGAAGACGAATATGCCTGATGCTGTCGAGTCCGGGCGCGTGAGATTCCAACGTTAGTCGCTTTCACCTCCGCCTTCCCAGAAATGAGGATTGACTTCAGGCTTTTTTAAGCTCAAGATTTCTTTGAACCGCAGGTTGCCCAGAAGGAAGAAGTTTCGGTGTACCTCATGCGGATGATACTGCACGACTGGGCTGATAAATATTGTCTCACGATATTGAAACATCTGCGCGCGGCCGCTGGACCTAAGACACAGGTCGTCATTGTCGAACAGCCTATTCCACACGCCTGTGACGAACCAGAGACGCATGATATCCCCGGCGCCGGGCTTCCAGTGCCTCCCAAGCCGCTGCTCCCCAACATGGGCCGTGCAGGCTCCATGGCGTACAACACAGACCTTATGGTAAGAAAAATGCGTGCTTGGTCACGGTGGCAAGTAACTAACGGTTGCGCACATGGAAGATGATGTGTTCCTTCAACGGCCAAGAACGCTCGGTGACGTATCTTCGTGATCTATTCGCCCAGTCGGGCTGGAAGCTCGTTGCCGTACATTATGACACGCCAGCGGCGATCTGGTATCAGAAGGTAGTTGCGGTTCCGATTCCGACCTAGAGGAATTTCCGAGTCTCAATTGGTTATGTATTCTCAATTTTGGCTCTATACAATGTACTAGCGTTGACCTATGCTCCACACGGGGCCAAGGCACATATGTTGGAAGAATACAGGGTATTGTAAGAGCTTAGAGAAGTACGTGAGGTTACAGTAGCGAGTTGAGCATTATGTCGAGAAAAGCGTACTTGCTTGGAGACACAGTGTGAGTCAGACGTTTCTGATTGCCAGTGACATGTGCATGCCGTCATGAAGGAGGTCAAGCCTTTGTCAGAGACTTCTGGCATGCAGAAGATGCTCAAGAGAAACTTGAGCCTGAGCAAGAAACAGAAATCATCCGGATCTGAGACAAGTTCAACTTTTGGTAATGGGTCCAAGTGCCTTAGAAAGTGTAACGACGAACGTTTGACCAGTTTATTTTAACTTGAAGAATGCCGGAAGTCTTACTCAACGTCACTCTGCATTGACTTAAATACAAGCATTGACCTTCGCCGGTGCCTAATGATAAATTAAGTTAGAGAAGGATACATCTAATCGAGGTTCCGTGTCAATTTTTTGTACATACATGCGACTCTATTAATATTGTGAACTGTGAACATATACCGTAGACCAATTTAATCCATGCACAAAGTTTGAGAGATCTACCTCCATTTTATCTTTGCCAGCAATCCAGACTGTGTTGGCTTTATGAAGGTATGGCCGGTGAATGGGAGGAATCCACAAAAGGAGTTCATTATCTTCCCCGTACATCCATCCATCATTATTGATTGGGAACTTGTCCAAAAAGTGATCTTCAAGTTTCTCAATAACTTCTGCTCTGAACTTCCCTATATGAATCGCAAGATCTCGTAAGGCCGAGATGATAGACTGCCCGTTCAGAGTGGACGCACCAGAGTTGGTCGATTCGGTGAGTCTGATAGACGAGCCCACAACATCCTGTCTTGCTGTGGCGTCCCACATGCGAATCGTGCTATCTCCCGAGGCCGAAACAATCCGCTGCCCGTCTGGTGAAAATGCAACGCACTCAACCCAGTCAGTGTGTCCAATAAACGGGCCGGCGACGGACGCCCCTGTTGCAGAATCCCACAAGCGAACCGTGTGATCGTATGAGGCCGACGCGATGCGCTTCCCGTCCGACGAAAATGCCACAGAGGAGACCTCCTCAGTGTGTCCAATAAACGGGCCCCCCACAGCCTCTCCCGTTATGGCATCCCATACTCGGACCGTGCAATCGTGCGAGGCAGACACGATGCGCTTCCCGTCCAGCGAAAACTCAACAGAGGAGACTGCGTTAGTGTGTCCAATAAACGGGCCCATCACAACCTCTCCCGTTATGCCATCCCATACTCGAACCGTGCGGTCCTCCGAGGCCGACACAATGCGTTTGCCGTCTGGCGAGAATGCAATAGAGAGGACTGCATCAGTGTGTCCAATAAACGGGCCCACTACAACCTCTCCCGTTATGAGATCCCACACACGAACCGTGCGATCATCCGAGGCCGACGCGATGCGTTGTCCGTCTGGCGAAAAAGCAACAGACGTGACTAAATTAGTATGTCCGGTAAACGGGCCCGCTACAATATTCCCTGTCGTGGTATCCCACACCCGAATCGTGCGATCGACTGAGGCAGAGGCAATCCGCCGCCCTTCAGGCGAGAAAGCAACAAAAGTGGCCCAATCTGTGTGACCAGTAAACGGACCTGCTGTGACCTCTCCTGTTGCAGCGTCCCACACACAAATTGTGCAATCTGCAGAGGCCGAGGCTACCCGTTGCCCGTCCGGCGAGATTGCAACAGAAAAGATCGATTGGGTATGTCCAGTAAATGAACTCCTTGCCTGTCCTTTGTTGGCATCCCACACGCAAATTGTGCAATCTCCCGAGGCTGAGGCAATACGCTGCCCGTCCGGCGAGAGTGCAACAGAAAATATTGTGTCGGTATGGCCAGTAAATGGACCTGCTACAATCTGCCCTGTTGCCGAGTCCCACAAGCAAATTGTGCGATCACGCGAGGCTGAGGCAATGTGCGATCCACCTGGTGAGAATGCGATAGAGTAGACAGCGTTGGTGTGTCCAGTAAATGGGCCGGCTACGACCTGTCCTGTTGCTGAGTCCCACACACGAATCGTGCGATCGCCAGAGGCCGAAGCGACGTGCTTCCCGTCCGGTGAGAACACAACACACCAAACCCATTCAGTGTGTCCGGTAAACGGGCCCGCTACGACCTCTCCGGTTGCGGCATCCCACATGCGAATCGTGCAATCTTTAGAGGCAGAAGCAATAAATTGCCCGTTTCTTGAGAATGTAACACAGCAGACCTCGTCGATGTGTCCAACAAATGGGCCTGCTACGGCCTCTCCAGTTGCGGCATCCCAAACACGAATCGTGAGATCGAACGAGGCAGAGGCGATGTGTTGTCCGTTCGGTGAGAATGCAACGCATCTGACCCAATTCGTGTGTCCTGTAAACGGACCTGCTGCGACCTCTCCTGTTGCGGCGTTCCACACGCAAATTGTGAGATCGGCCGATGCCGATGCGATGCGTTTCCCGTCAGGCGAGAATGCGACAGAGAGGACCAGATTGGTGTGTCCAGTAAACGGTCCCGCGACAATTTCCCCCGTTGTTGCATCCCACACCCGAATCGTGCGATCTTCCGAGGCCGATGCAATCCGTTGCCCATCTGGCGAGAATACAACAGAGTAAACTGAGTCGTCATGTGCTGAAACCGTCATTTCTAGTGCTGGCCAATCAGACAATTGTCCGCGCTTCAAAGCCAAAGTATGGGGGAATAGGTGAAGGTGGTGCTCGACGATGCGGGAAGAAGTTGGCGCAAAAGGGAGAGCAGATATATATATGTGCGGAACGCTTCTTGATATTGCCATCCCGAAATACCGGACGAACGCGAACGCATCATTCGCTATTTCCAATAGATTCTCAACCTCTGATTGGAATGATTGCTGCAATTGTACTCAACCGTTACTACATGTTGTATAACATGATAGGAGCCGCCTACCTTCTGCTGATCGAACCGCAACCACGTATTCAGTGATGCCAATGCTCGTGATGCAAGACCGACACTGTTCTTGATGCTAAGCACTTCCAGCCAAAAAAGGAACCTTGTCTCGAATAACGATTGAAGTTTTGGAAAGAGGTCCCGTTCAATGCCAAGACGTTCTAAATGGTCGCCCCAGAAGACGCACGCATACGATAGAGCAGGTGGAATATATTCTGTAATTCGACGTTCAAGGTCTGGGAGATCCCTGTTGGCGAAATATGACGACTCGAGTTTGCAAATGTTGAATTTGAGGTCATTGAGCATTAATCCAAGACAGGAATATGCCAACTGACGGTGAGCCTTGCCAAGGTCAACATGAAATATCCCACTCTTCCTATCTGCCAGAAAATCACGGAAGGAAGTGTGAAGAGGGACAATGGGGAGGGTATCATCGGATGAAGTCACGTTACTGAGCAGTGAGCCAAGGTGACGGAGCATTTCAACAACGCATTCGGAATCCTCGGGGTCAGGGTCATCGGGGTCATCCTTGGGTGCGTGTTGTCGCAGAGCGGTCAAAGAACGGATGGAAAGCGGGACGAGAGCAGCAAAAAGCTGCCCCATGACGGAACGAAATAGGACCTGTGCCGCAAGCGGTTTGAAGTACCCTTCCAGAACTTCTCCATATAGTTGGTCCAAAGGATCTTGCCCATCGCGACCTCGGGAGTGTCCCAACAGACGCTGTATGACCTGTTTCTTGCTAAACCCAAAGCTAGGAGGAGGGTTGTTTATCAACCCGGAAGCAACAGCTGCCCACTGAAACAATCCTTCCGCTGCCTTTGCAAGGTTAACGCCATGTCGTTCGAACAGGTTCAAAGGGAGTTCGTTCCGGAGATACAAACTAATATCTTGCTCCGTCTTTGCAGCCAATTTGTGATCATCCATATAGAGGGTGCGTACGGACAACGCATTGCAGAACGCACGTTCGATACCGTTCTCTGGCCTTGAGGTAATGAGGATGCGGACATTGGATGGCAACTCGAAGAGATGTTGAGCTAGGAAGTTGTGCAATCCGTTTTGGCCAATCGCATCACCACTCTCATCCAATGCATCGATTACGATAAGAATTGGGTCGCTAAGTTGAATGTTCCTGACTGGTTCAAGGAGAAGGGAGTCGAAAAGTGTGCGATAACGTCGGGTACTACGAAGAGATGGATCATTCTTGAGCGCCCTCCCGAGGGCTAATTTGAACGGAGGATAGCGATCGGACAGATCGCGAGCGAGTGTCGTGAAGAGCTGGTACGCTTCATCTCTGGAACCCTCTTTCCGCACAAAAGCGACGTAAGTGCCAAGGCACTTATTTTCGAAGAGACGTGCAGCCTCATGTGCGATTGAAGACTTTCCTGTGCCTGCTTGGCCAAGGAGGACGAGCCCACGTTGAGATTCTCGATTCTCGACCCACTTGACGATATGATCCAAGAAATCTTCGCGTGTTCCCGGAAGACAACGCTTGCCATCGCCAAATCGCCAGCCTCCCTTATAGGGCAATTCTCTGATTTTTGCATCCAATTCTTTGTGCCTCTTGTCAGAAAGAGTATCTGACAATCGTATTACCATTAGGAATACGCACCAGCTTCTAGCACAGCAATCCCGGTGACAACAGCAGTACGTGCGAGGAAACTATCTCGCAGTCGAGCGAGGTTTGTGCGGTACTCATCAATTTTCGTATCAACTTGGCTGACGACATTCTTCAAAGTCCGCTTTCCTGAAAATCAAATGCTTATGATGAATGGCCAATAAGAGAGGCCAAGACGACGTACCAACTTGCACATTCTCCGCATATGATATGATAAATTTGGCACATTCGGAGACGCACTCCAGCATCTCATCCAGGATCTTTGCCTGAGTAGATGCTGGCTCCATGTTCTTCAAAACGTCCGCCTCCTTTGCAAATTCAAATGTATCCTGTATCGCCTTGAGTAGTGTTTGGACGTTGTCGTCACGCTGAACCTGGAGTAGCAAAGTCTGACGATAGATGAAAACCATTGAACGTTTCATGTCCTCCGACAAAGCATGGGGACGCACCTCGGGAATCTTTGAGAGCAGTTTCCATGCTAACTGTGCATGGGGGAGCAACTGAATGCGAAAGCTAGCTTAGCAAAACAAAGGATGCGCAAAATCGATGTGAGACATACGTCTGCGATTGGGCCGATAGCGTCGAGTACTTGCTTGATAACATTCATGGCACCCTTCCATGCGATCATCGTATCCATAGCTTTCATGGCTTCCTCGGCACGATCGAGAGTACGTGACATCTCCGTCTGGCCGTCTAATCCTGGTCCCACAGGAGTATTTCCCCCAGTGGGAAGGTCATTAGGACGTGCACCACCTTCTTCAGCACCAGGATTGTCCAGTGCTGTCGTTGTAGGACTTCGGGTATTGGCTGCCGCGTTTAGAGAGTTCTTGGACACGGCAAGCGTTAAGAGGAGTGTGGCCTGCTCTCTTAAGTGTCCATCAGAACTGCCGAAAACTATCTCGAGTTCTAGATTTAGGACTCTCAGCAAACGCATGAGTAAAAATTCGAAGACATAGACGAACCGCGTCGGGCTTCACAGGTGATCTCTTGCCTTCCGATAAGGATGTCTGACCGCATGGTCCTCTTCGCATAAAGAGATATCGTAACACGGGAGAGTGGTTGTAAAGCGCTGCAGGAGACTCAGCTGGACCTAGGGATGAAAGTAGGACAATTCTCACAATGCATCTACTTTTTCGTTCCATTCCACGTGTTGCGCAACGCTCTGCCTGGATCGTGTCTGCCACGTATTCTTCCCGTTGGACATTGTAACGTAAAACTGTCTCTCTTTCCCCGGGAGGACTTTAAGAAGAGGGAGATTGTGCGCCCTGAGGACTGACAAGAGGGAGAGATTTAGTACTTATCAGAGTAGAATTACTAAAGATACGTACCAGTGACCTCGAGCGGGAGTATGCTCGATTGCATTCCGCTGGCCTGAGCGGTGATCGCGCTAATCAAAGGCAATTATCTGAGTAAATACAAGTATCGAAAATGAAGATGAAGTGACTGATGTACCCAATTCCGGACTTTGGAAGATCTGAGCTATAGTAATGGTTAATGGGAACATCTGCATCGGGTATAAAAGGCGTTGGCATACGAATTCGGTTGTGGATGAGCCATCGTAGACTGAAGTAAGAGGTTGAGGCAATCACTGGCGCGACTGGCAGCCCCGACTCGGAGGGCGCTTCATCGTTAGGAACAAACAATAAACAACGGTTACGTTGTCTTCAGTCTTGACACTTGGAAGCGCACGCGGTAGTCCCAGCCCAACTTCTTCGAGTACGGAAATTCACTGGAGCTATGCCAGTGCACGTTCTTACTCCCGCACGCTGGCCTAGTCACTGGCAAGGGCCAGCATTTGGCCGAAGATCCGGGGATCCGGGGGATCCTCAAGCTTGCGAGGTCGAAGCTAAATCTAAGCGAATGGCCATATGAACCTTCGTAAACAAGCGGGGTATGGTACATGGCACAGAAAAAAAAAAGTGAGATGAATTATCAGATAAACCTCGTACATCCAGTTCCCTTTATCCTTTCAAGTAGAGAATCTTAAAACAAGCGGGCCGGGCTTTAAACTATGCTCTACTATCAAAAAAATGCTGGAGGTGACCGGTGACCCTTCACGAGGATGACTTGACGAATCCGAGGGGTGCGGCCATGTCTCGTGCTTGGCAGTAGTGACGGACCAACGGGTACAGCATTTTGTCAGTGATCGTCTTTGCTGCGACATTCCGGACGGTACCAGTCACGGTCTTCTGCACTTCCAGGGTCGGAGCCCACAGACTGCAGAGAGGAAGAATCGTCAGGACATCATAGTCATGCGTGTTGGCCGGATATAACAACCGTGACTGGAGATCACAGTAATTGGTCGAGCCTCTACCCGTCCCATAAAAGACCAGAGTGAATTCTGGAATACAAACAGTTAGAGGGCAAAGAGTAGGTCCTCACTCGATGGAGATATAACAACATTTGGAGTTCCGGAAGGTAACATCCTACGATTGGTGGGGATAATCTCTAATGAATATGATGACATGTCAACCCTAATTTTCCACGTTTTTGTTTCGTGCTAGTGATATACAGTTACAGACGTTAGGTGCCTAATTGTAAAAAAATTGCGTGTTAGAAAGCCTGAAAAAAAAACCCTTGCCAAGACATGAAAAAGAAAGGAAAAGGACAGAACCCAATGCACATCGAGAACACAAAAAAACAAATAGAACTCTACAATACGAGAAAAAAAAATTGGATTTTTGGTCCGTGGGCCTATTGGATGGGAGCCAGCGGGTGCGAAGGATCTATTGGGTCTTCGTCCTCCATTCCGTGTCTATGCCTGCGTCGTGCAAAGCGCAAGTATCGCGAAAAGCGTGGTTGTTGTGAAGCGCGCCGCTCTGTCGGCTCTCCTCCTGCCAGTAAAGCCTCCAGCGCTTGGAAATCTGCAAATTAATAAATAAACAGACCCTTCTTCGAATGAGAGAGCACGGTTCGCGTGTTGCTTACCATGCCGACAGATCGGACACGAGCTGGACAGCTCTAACAACCAAGGGTCGACGCAAGCTTGGTGAAAGACGTGTTTGCCTTCGCAAGGCAGCACGCGTATATCATCGCCGTCCTCGAAATCGACGATACAAATCGGGCACGTCTCGCGGCCGATCGACTCGGGTAGCGGATCCGGATCTGCCGGCGCGAATGAGGAAGAAGTCGAGGGACCGGCTCGTGGGCGTGCAGGTGGGAGATCCGTTAGATCGTCGCGGTCACGTTGCAGCTCGGTACGCTCATCCGCGTCTGTGCTTGCATCCGTTGTCATTGCGCGTGGGGGCTCCAAGTCCGCATTCGAAGGGGGATCGTTTTGGACATCCCGAGTCTCGGACCCAGATGCCTCCGGATTTCGATGGGCCTCGAGATCCTTCGTTTGGTCTGCTTCGTCACGGCGCGTCCCAAACTTGATGAGCGGAAACGTGTCGAGGATCGCGCGCGTGAGCACGCCCCCGCGACCTGGTCCGCCAAGGTCTCCACCGCCAGCGGCAACGCGATAGCGCTCGGGGTGCCGTATGGCACGGATGACCTAGGCTGTGTATTAGTGCCTGCTGCCAATACGAGACTCTTGGGTGCCTACACCGGTGATGATGACGATAGCAAACAGGCCCGCAATGCAGCCAGTAATGGCATAAAGAATAACCCTGCACGTTATGCGTGAGTACCTGGTTGTTGAGGATAATAATTCATGGATGTACATCGCGAGGGTAGTTTTGGGACTCCCCGTATTGCCAGTGCCCGTGGTTAGAGGACCCATACTTTGATTGAGAGCGACATTGAGAGGACCTGTAGCATTGTATGCGTCGAGGGTTGCCAATAGATATCCCGGGGTCGTGGGGTAGCCAACAGCGATGGATTGATCGAGGGCAGATCGAGAGGCGTTAAGAAGTGTAGCATTATAGTTACCGTATTCACTACTATTGATGGTATCAAATCTGCCGAGAATAACTCGGGCAGATGCCAGAGACTGGGTGGAGAATATGTCCATTAGTTTCATGAAAGTAGAGGGATCCTTGTATCCGGAGTTTATGATGCATGCGCTTGACCATTCCGAGTAGAGGAGCTGGAACGAATGAGGATGAATACCCATTCAATCAAGAAGAAGAAGAAAAATAGCCACAGCTCCAACTGCACCCCTTTGGTTGGCAAGCGTGAAAATGTCGACTGACTCGGATGAATGTGTCGTGTTAGCATCACATGAGACGAGCGCTATCCAAGGCGTAGGTGCTGCGGTGGATTGATTAGGTGACTACAGCTGGGCCTGAAGGGCCAATCACAAGATATCTTAATGACTAATCAACTCACTCGTATCATTCGTCGAATTCGTCACATATTCTTCCGAGAAACGCACGAGGGCGCCCTTTCCGAGTCCCCCGCACAGTTAAAGAGGAAAGGTTAAACGAACCGCGGGGCACACCTTGTTAATCCCACTAGTGTTTGCTCCGACAAGTTGGTATGATACCGTTTGCTGGTCCACGCCGGGTGAGCTAGGTGTGAAAAAGAATCCATTGATTTAGAAGGGGGATACATGGGAAAGAGAAGGACAACAAAAGAGTGGAGAGAATACAAGAAAAAAAAAAACGAGGAGGACGCGTGTGATATGCAAGCCGATGGGAGAATACGCTTTGATCTCCATGGGTGACCCGGTGACCGGGTGATATAGCGAGTCTATCGCCTTCGCACGGCCGGGGCTAGAGGGGCTTTCCCCGCGAGGCACTTGACGTGCCAACATCGTTCGTTTGTGTGGCATCCAACGTAAAGGAAGGGGGAAAGCCGTATTCAGCCACGCAAGAAGGGCACGATCGACTCACCCAAGACTGCTATACCACTGCAGAAAAACCCGTGAGGTATCGGTGACATTCAGTCCGTCGGCGATAGCGATGGTGGTATCGTTGGTTGGGATAGCGGGTATGTATGCGTGAACTGGTAAGAGGGCAGAAGCAAAGCAGACGATAGAGATGGGTAGAGTGAAGGGAAGGGGGATCATTATCGCTGGGAAGGACAAAGGGGATGGATTGGAGGCCCTAGCCGCCACCAGCTAACATTGACATCCCGGAAACACGCCCATTAAGTGTGGCTGCGGATGCCTAAAATTCTAGTCTCGTGTTCGTGTGAATCGCCGTGATAACAAGCGCTAGAACTGCACTCGGTCTCAGTGGACGTTGATAAATGCAGTGCGTGGAACATGCCAAGTCGGGCATCGGCTATTGAGCGCGATAATGATCTTCTTTCCCCAGCTACAATACTGTATGGCATTTATCTCTGCGTCTATTTCGACCTCGCGGTCGCATCTGACCGTTTTGAGGAGCCACATCAGTACCATTGGACTGGCTCGTTAGTCCACATTGTTGACCCCTGTCACGTGACACATTGAATGGTATTGACAAGATGGATCGTCAAGACAATAGGCACACCAGGACCATTTACGTACGGTAAGGTCAAAGTAGGAATTATAGAAGAGCATGGCATTACTGTATGGAGACTGGCAACTACAGTAGGGAATAACTTGAGAAGACTTTGAAGATGCACGCGATAAAAAGACTTGACGAGCTTTCCCTCGTTATAATTGCTATACACCAGAAGGTTTCAACGTATGGATTTTTAGCCACCCGTCCTAGGACGGATACTAGCCATACAAGGATCTCAATAACAACGCAAGAACAGGCAATCCAGACGACTACATACAGCGCAAGAGGAAATGGGACGAAGGGATCGATAAGCGAGGGGAAATATGGTAATATTGGGTGTGCCTGAGTTGAAGTTCGCAACTCAACAGATTTTCTAAGTTTACAGTGGCAGATGGGCCCTGATGGGGTGACCGCCTGACCCTAAAAAGGTCACAGTCAGCAGCCCTTGGTGCCAGACGATTGCTTTGAACTACTCTGGCTATGACCCCCTGCGGTACATTTTACACTCCTCGGATGACCTCCTGCACTGCCTCCTTGAAGATGTTGATACCCTTTGCGAGTTCCTCCGCGGAGATATTCAGGGCAGGGATGAACCGAACCGTCTCGTAAACTGATGTCGTAAGTAAAAGCATGCCCTTTTCGAGGCACCGCTTAGACACCTTGGCCGCCAAGTTCGGGGGAGTGTCCTTTTTAACTGCAGGATCGAATGTCGAGTGCGAGGGAGATGCGAATTCGACGGCGACCATCAACCCTTGCCCTCGCACGTCGAGGATGTGCTGTCCTATAATAGGGTTGGCCCTCAGTTCCCTGAGTGCTTTGAAGAGCTCTGCAGAGCTACGCAAGGAAAGCCAACCATTCAGCACAGCCAATCAGAACAACGGCATGATGGGACACACCGAGCATTAACATTTTCGAGTATCTTCTCCTCTTTAAACGCATCTACAACCGCGATGGCTGCAGCGCATGACACGGCATTTCCGGCGTACGTTCCTCCCTACACCTCAACTTTAGTCACGAAGCTAGCTGGACAGAATTGTAGCCTCACCATCGTTCCCGGTTTGACTTGATCCATCAACTCCTTCCGACTGATGACCGCGCTGAGTGGGAAGCCATTGGCCAGGCCCTAGCACAGACGCTCTGTAAATGACCCAACAAGAATAATAGGGAACACACCTTGGCAATGACCATGATATCCGGTCTCACCCCACTGTACTCAACATTAAACATACGTCCTGTCCTTCCAAACCCACACTGCACCTCATCGATGATGAGAAGCAAGCCATATTTGTCGCAGATGTGGCGAAGCCCTTGCAAGAAAGCCGGTGGAGCAGGGACGTATCCACCCTCACCGAGAACGGGCTCAATGATGATGGCTGAGGTGTCCGTCGGCGCACTCTGCTGGGAGAGCACCAGCTCAACCTGATACAGCGACGCGCGCACGAGCTCAGAGTCGTCTGCGCCCGGTGCGGTATTAAAGTGGTGCCAGTAAGGGAACGGCGCTGTTAACACGCCTGGCTGGTAGCCAGTCACACATACACGTAGTAAGACATCGGTCACCCTAAGAGGGGGGGAAATGGCTTGCCATCAATGGCGAGGACCCGTCGGCGTAGATCGTTTTGCTCTTCGTGATTGCCATCGCGCCGAAGGTGCGCCCGTGGTACGCACCCTGCATGGTGATTAT
>QLPA01002372.1:0-10763 GCA_003313945.1 Lactifluus pinguis | reverse complement strand
GCTATAGATGGCGACCCGCACATTTACAAGCCCTCCCCCTAGCCCCCTGCTTTCCCCCATCGAGAACAGAAGGTTTTTGCTGCGGAACACCGGCCATATGACATACCAAGCCCACCGACAACAGAAGGGCAATCTCAGGCTCACAAGCAAACGGTTCATAATGCGTTCCGTCACATGGAAGATATAGAACGTCTCTTCCCGTCCCAGAAGTCCCGGTCTTTTTTTGTCGGAGGTAGATTTCTCGGCACATGCTTGCGAGAGATATTGGATTCTGCGGTTCATCTAGTCAAGAGCAGTGGAAAGCGGTGGATTCATATCGGAAAGCGTTTACAGATGAAGATCGAGTGACAATACGTGTAGGTTGCAGATAATAATGGAGACGACGGGGTAATCTAAAGAACGTCTGCACGGAAGGGGACGGGCAGATGCCCGGTGCGGCAAGGCCCGGCCGGCAATCCACTAAGAAGCTTGCTCCGTCGTTGTGGCATCACGCTCCAGCCTTCTACTTCCCCTCTGCTGGCGTTGTGTCCGAGACGTTGCGTCTAACCGTTGTTCCCGTCGACAGCGAAAAGTTTGAATCGCCTTTTCACGTCGACGCCGACCAGGTCATTGTGATTCACAATCTAATTCGCAAATAGACTTCGGAAAATACATATTGGGGAATAGTATCGATCTGGTTTGGAGATTTTTCCTCTCCAGGCGACGCCGACTCTCGATCTGATAAAGAGCGAAAACCTCGCCAATCTTCACGAGAGAGCCTTACGACTCGTTGAACTTCCACACGCTGTGACTGAATGGTTCCGTCCACAAGGGTTTAATGGGATTTATTTTGTCGTATGATTGCGTGGTCCACTGCTATAGATCGTGAGTTTTTCAGGTCGAACCCGTCTATGAACTACTACCCTCTGCTGAAGAGCATTTTCTGGCAAATCCTATTCTTGGCATCAGCCTACTCATGGCCTTGCATCTGAAAGAGTTCCTTGGCTTCGAGGATGCTACAGCTACTTCGCAGAGTCGAGAGGGATTACTCCCGCGGTTCGAAGCTCTCCTGAAGACTGAATATAACCAGCCCTGATGAGGGCGACTTTTTTCGATATGGCGACCGGAGCCCATTTTCCTTCAAGCATCGTTGTGCCGCATCGCACATTCTCCTGTACAAGTGGCGCTACCGAATATATTGAACACATCCACCCCGATGTAGGCCTGCAAGATATTGTCAGTTTTTCCAGAAACGTATTACTTCGCACTAGTCCAACTCCGAGCCGTACACCGAGTCGCACACAAATTATAATCCAGCTGATCACGTGGCGGGGTCTGATTATATTGTTTGTGTACTGTATATGCACCCCCCCTCTCATTTTCACGTTTGAGAGACATAGAATATAAACCTGTCTGCCGGTACCCCACTCACATTACGTTCGATTCAGATGACGTCTGTAGATTTCATATGTGCCGTATGAAAAAGTGGATTGATTCCCAGACGGACGCCAGGGTCCAATTGTGGATATAGACCAGCGCCCATCTTGACAGGGGACACCGCCACCGCCACGGGAATCGCCCAAGAGGCCTACACGCTGCTGCATACTCTCCAATCACATCCACGTCCGACTCAATGCCTGGTTGCTGCTCTACCATCATTTACCCTCTCCTCATCAGAAAGCTCGGCCAAAGTGAGTCATGACCTTTGTACCCCTGAGCTGATCACAAAGTTGTGAATTAATAGGGCTTAACAGCGATAGACGTCACTCACCTATCCGTAACCTCAACGATGACGTGCTTCTCAATATATTTCATCTTTATCACCCGGTCGATCCAGATGAATATAAAGATGAGAGTGGCATGATTATCTTTAAATGGGGCCGTCAATGTTGGTGGTACAAACTGGCTCACGTTTGTCGACTGTGGCGAAATCTCATTCTTGAATCACCATCTGGGCTCGACCTTCATCTATTCTGCACCAATGGTGTGCCTGTAGCGGATATCCTTGCACATTCACCACCTCTACCACTTACCATCTCTTATGGTGGTGATCATGTGATAACAGCAGAAGATGAATCAGGTTTATTACTCGCACTTTCACACCGTGATCGCATTCGCCATATTGACCTTTGGAAGTTCCAAAATGCGGGAACGTTTGTCATGGCTATGGATGGTCAATTCCCAATTCTGGAGCGCATGTATATCCATTCTCTGACCGATGTGCCAGTGGTCCTTCCTGTAACGTTTCAAGCCCCCAATTTACGCCATTTCAGACTGTTGACGGCTTGCATTCCAATTGGATCACCCTTACTCACAACCACTGCCGGTCTTGTCACCCTCACACTTAGAGATATCCCACCATCCTCCTATTTCCCTCCGAGTTATATACTCTCCCGGCTTTCACTTATGCTCCAGCTAGAGACGCTCATCATTGATTTTCGTTCCCCTAATCCCAACCATGACGTTGAATGGGAGCTGAACCAGATCCCGGAGATGACCACTTTACCTAACCTACACTGGTTTGGGTTTTTTGGTGTGAACGCCTATTTGGAGTCCCTTGTCGCTCGAATCACCGCCCCTTCCCTTAATACCCTTCATGTCTATCTTTACGATTGGCTCTCTGTTGCCGTTCCACGACTCTTGCAGTTCATGCAAACACCCAAGAACCTCACATTTGGCGCTGTCCAGGTAACCTTTGGTTCACGTTTTGTTTCAATACATGCAGTCCCTTGGAAGTGGGACACTCCTTTGATGTTGGAGACTGAGTGCGGACATCTCGACTGGCAGGTCGCGTCTGCTATGCAACTTATTGGTGCCCTTTCACCCGCACTTTCTGTTGTAGAGAAAGTCGCATTCAGCTACGAAGAGCACGATCCATCAGCAGAATGGCACAACATTGTCGACTCCAGTCAGTGGCGTGAACTCCTTATGCCGTTCACCAACGTGAAGACTATTCATGTACAAGATGATCTCGTCACCAAAATATTCGGTTCGTTATCATCTGACGATGGAGGCATTGGAGGGCAACCACTGGAACTGCTTCCGAACCTTGAGGAAGTTGGATATTCTGGAGGAAGCGATGCTCGGGATGCAGTTACCACATTTCTCGATGGACGACGAGTAGCGGGCCATCCCGTCAGCCTGCACTTTGTGGATCACTCGATGTTCAATAAACCTGGGCCCGAGGCTCTGTAGGGTGTGGACGCTGCAACAATGGAGTTAATTGGTGGATCGAAGTAGTACGTCTCGACACAACTACCCATATCTTAATCGTGCTCACACCGTGCACTAGAATACCTTTGTCAACATAGGCATATGCATTCTTGATGACTACCATATCTCCAGTGTGTGCTCCCAATGGCGCCGTGCTATAGATGGCGACCCGCACATTTACAAGCCCTCCCCGTAGCCCCCTGTTTTCCCCCATCAAGAATAGAAAGATTTTTCTGCGGAACGTCGGCCATATGACATACCAAGCTCGCCAACAACAGAAGGGCAATCTCAGGCCCATAAGCAAACGGCTCATTATGAGTTCCGTAATATAGAACGTCTCTTCCCGCCCCAGAATTCCCTGTCTTTTTTTTTGGCGGAGCTCAATTTTTGGGAACAACATGCTTGCGAGAGATATTGCCCAATTCCGGACTGCGACGCGTCGGATGATGAAACAGCTAAGCTATCCTTTAATATGGTCATCGAGGCATTGAGAGGCAGGGTTGTAGAAGGGGGTGAACTACAGCCAATCTGTTGGACAAGATAATCCTGACTCGGACCTAAAGGATATGTAGTAGATGCGATTGTCTCGTGTCATCTGCTTGCCTCAACGTCGCACCGTTGTTGTTCTAGGACTGAGGGCCCGGCCTGGTCCAACTCCGAGTGACACGGAGTCGTAGCTGATCACGTGACTGAGGCTCATCATTTGTGTTTGACGGCTCAGACTGGACCGCATCGGACCACGACAACACTAACCAGTCTAAATATCCGTTCCGAGGATATCTCGAAAACGGTACAGTTCCTTTCACAAGCTATCACTCTCGCCTATGACTTAAGAAAATAGATTCCCGTGGAGTATGCCGAAATTACACCATACCACTCGATGACGTCGCCCTCTCTCTTCATGTGGCCAAGTCTATGTGTTATGACAGACAGCGTTGATGACATGGTAAAACTCGCAGGCAACTCGTGCTTCATCAAAAATCTCATTTTATCTAGGTCATCCTCCCGTAACCGTCTGTCTGGGAAGTGGCGCCAAAGCCCGAAAGTTCTTCGGGACTTGGATGTCACATATTAATGCATTGACGACATGGTTATGCGCTTAGCGTCTCTCCAACTTCGCTTGTCCCCCTCCTTTTCACTTTTGAGAGACGTAGAACACTTTTCGGATGTGTCAAACCTGTCTGCCGGCATCCCACTCACAGTACGTTCAATTCAGATGACGTCTGTAGTGCCGTATGAAAAAGTGGACTGATTCCCAGCCGGACGCCAAGATCCAATTCTGGATATAGGTCAGCGCCCATCCTGACCGAGGACACCGCCACCGCCACGGGAATCACCCAAGAGTATACTCTTCAGTCACATCCACGTCCTCGCCTCCCTAAAAATGCCTGGTTGCTGCTCTACCATCATTTGTCCTCCCCTCGTTAGAAGGCTCGGCCAACGTAAGCAATTCCAAATCATGATCTTTGTATTCCTGATCTGATCACAAACTTGCGATTTAATAGGGATTAACAGCAATAGACATCACTCACCTATCCATATCCTCAACGACGACGTGCTTCTCAATATATTTCATCTTTATCGTCTGGCCGATCCAGACGAATATAAAGATGAGAGTGGCATGTATTACTTTGAATGGGGCCGTCAACGTTGGTGGTACAAACTGGCACATGTCTGTCGACTGTGGCGAATTCTCATTCTTGAATCACCATCCGGGCTCGACCTTCATCTGTTCTGCACCAATGGTGTGCCTGTAGCGGACATGCTTGCACATTCACCACCTCTACCACTTACCATCTCCTATGACGGTGATCGTGCGATAACAGCAGAGGATGAATCGGGTATATTTCTCGCACTCTCTCACCGTGATCGCGTTCGCCGCATTGACCTTTGGAAGCTCCTAAATGCGGGAACGTTTGTCACGGTTATGGATGATCAATTCCCAGTTCTGGAACGCATGTATATCCATTCTCCGACCGAAGTGGTCCTTCCTGTAACATTTCAAGCCCCCAATTTACGCGATTTCAGACTGATGACGGTCTCCCTTTCGATCCAATCTCCTTTACTCACAACCACTGCCCGTCTTGTCACCCTCATGCTTAGAAATATCCCACCATCTTCCTATTTCCCTCCAAGCTATTTACTTTCCCGGCTTTCACTTATGCTCCAGCTAGAGACGCTCGTCATTGATTTTCGTTCCCCTGATCCCGACCGTGATGTTGAAGGGCAGCCGCACCAGACCCCGGACATGACCATTTTTCCTAACCTACAGTGGTTTGCGTTCGCTGGTGTGAGCGCCTATTTGGAGTCCTTGTCGCTCGAATCACCGCCCCTTCGCTCAATACCCTTCATGTATATCTTTTCGATCAGCTCTTCGTTACTGTTCCACGACTCTTGCAGTTTATGCAAACATCCAAGAACTTCATATTTGGTGCCGTCCAGGTAACCTTCGGTGCACTTGTCGTTTCATTGCATGCGGTCCCTTGGAAGTGGGACACTCCTTTGATGTTGGAGGTCGAGTGCGGACTTCTCGACTGGCAGGTTGCGTCTGCGGTGCACCTTATTGGTACACTTTCACCCGCACTTTCGGTTGTCGAGAAAGTCGCATTCAGCTACGAAGAGCACGATCCATCAGTAGAATGGCACAACACCATCGACCCCGATCAGTGGCGTGAACTTCTTATGCCGTTCACCAACGTGAAGACCATTCATGTGCAAGATGATCTCGTCACCAAAATCTTCCATTCCTTATCATCTGAAGATGAAGGGCAGACACTGGAACTGCTTCCGAACCTTGAGGAGGTTGGATATTCTGGAGGAAGCGATGCTCGGGACGCAGTTACCAGGTTTCTCGATGAACGACGAGTAGCGGGCCATCCTATCAGCCTGCAGTTGGTGGATCATTCGATGTTCAATAAGCCTTGGGTTCTGTAGCGTGTGGACGCTGCAACAATGGAGCTAATTGGTGGATCGAAGTAGTACGTCTCGACACAACTACCGATATCTTAATTGCGCTCACACCGTGACACACACCTACTATCCTGTTCATGATGACCACCAGATTTAGTCATTGATGAGATCGCAGTAACTACAATATCTTAGCCAACATAGGCGTATGTATTTTTGATGACTACCATGTCTCTAGTGTCTGCTCCCGATGGCATCGTGCTATAGATGGCGACCCTAGTGAGGATCGAGCTCGAAATTGATGACGCTGTATAAGAACATAGTGCCATAGTAAAGTGTGTGGAGAGAATGGTAAGCGGTACCTGGTGCCCAGTTTTATTTTGATACTAGGTGTTGGCGATGTTCTGGTGCCGGGCGAAAGAAATGATATTTTGCTTCGTTCGTTGGTTTAGTATGACTTTGCTGGTAGTGAGAATTGGCGCGGGAATCGTCAAGCTGATAATAAGCGCTTAGCCGCATGAAGTCCTCTGAACGCCTGAACGTGGAAAGGAGCCGTGCACCGACAGCATGACCAAAGTGTTCCTAAAGAGATTCAGAGCTGATCACGGCAAGGGATGACAGCGGTGGATTGGGATCCCCATTTGCCTGTCTACTCTGCTGCTTGCGCGTATGATGTCAGTGGTGTTAGGTGTAAGTAAGAACCCTCGACAGCTATCTCGAATGCATCTATAGAAGGTTGAACGCGTAGTGCCCAACGTGAAGTTACAAAAAGTCGTTTTGTTTGTTTAAAGGCATGCGTGAGAAATAAATTGATAGTCCGACTGACTGAGGGAAACGACCAAGACAAGCCCGGAAATCTCGCGAGGCCAATTCCGCCCCAGCGCGCTCGACGCTGACGACATTACTTTCCACTCTCGTCTATGAACATTACCTCAACTATCACAGCAAATCCCGACCATCTCATGATACATTCCGAGGCCTCTGGCAAGCGCAAAGCCTCAGACGAACACTCCAACGGTGCACCCAAGTCTAAACGAACGCGCAAAGATGTGAGTTCCTCCATCCTATCTCTTTCGGACGACAATGTTGAATGCAATGGAGCAGAATTCCGCTTCCCAGAAGCGTAAACGTATGTGTTCAGCTATATGCTCTTCCGTGATCTTGTCATGCTAATATGCATTCTCATTACGATTCACTTAGTTCCCAATGGCGAAGAAAAGCGTAGTGGTCTTGTCATCATCCGTGGCTCTCAATCTCAACCACCCTCTTCCCAACCCTCCTCCGATAATAACAACGCTCTCGCCGGGCCATCTCAACCGCCTAACAAGAAGTTTCGTGCCGCATCCGGAAAGGCATCTAGCAGTAAGGCCAAACACAAAACTCCCGATGAAGATGGTGTTGTTGAAGAAGATGTGCGGCTTATGGAGATGGAGACCGATGCCCTTCGACGCTCTGCGCATCGTTCACGCGATTCACTACCTAGTGGCGATTCCCTCCTCCCGCTCGCGCCCCGTGAGACGCCCAAGATTGAACAGAACCGCGCAATGCGCGGTGAAGGCTCCCGTACACCCCGGAGAGCGTCGATGTCCTCGCGCGGCAAGCGCTTGAGCAACAGTTTTGAAAGGGCCGGGATTATCAGTGTGTAGCAAACTCACTCTACGTTGCTCATCCCTGATCTGTCCCCATAGCACAACCCCATTCTTCGGTGGACGACGCGAGCCTCTACAAACACATCGATTCCGAACTTCCGGATCCTGATCGCGCGCGACAACTGATCATCCTTTGTGCCGCACGGGCCCCGCTGCCTGCACCTCGTGAAGGGAAAGACCCACCCGATCAGCCGTCTGAGAAGGGGGTGAAGCTGTTACAAGAACTCAAGGACGATGTACTACTTTTATTGGCGGAGCGAAAGGTTGACATGAACGTGATGTCGACCGATCAACCGGGTTCGGCTGCAAGTGGAAGTGTGGACTTACGGAAAAACGAACAAAATGTCAACAATCGCGCCAGGACAACCAGATTCAAAGACGAAATTCGCACGTAAGTCTTTCATTGTGTTCAGACTCTTCGTTTCATTGACGTTTGTCTTGTCGGGCGACAGGGCAAAGGCAGAGGACGACTCATGGGCAGCGGTTACACAATTTTACAATGCTTACCAAGAAACAGTGACGAGGGAACTGGAACAACGACAGAAAGCGAAGGGCAAGTCTCGCGCCCAGCCAGGGGAAGACTTGCGAATATCGGAATTGCCGAGGCAATTACAACAGGCAAGCGACCTGGCGCTCAACGTCTTGGCAAAGGATGCTACGGGCGAGCATAACCCCCACGGCCACCGATGGAACGACCTTCGTGCGAAGGTGTGTCCTAAAGCCCCGTTTACCTAGCATTCGTACTAATCCCTCGCACTCACAGACCGATGAGCTCCATTCGTTTGTCAACACCGCCGTTCAATCAGCCAGTGTTGTGGAAACAGATCTAGATCGGCGCTTCAGCCATCTTAAACATGTCCTCCACTCACGGACCCGACGCGCGGCATCACCGACGACCCAACCTTCCTCCACCCTCTCGACGTACCTCCCCCGGCGTCCTGCAGATCCGTCAGAATCGCGCGACTTGTTTCGCGCGCTTGCACGCGTCGATGCGGCCCGTCCACCGACGCAAGTCGGGGCCGCCGCCAGCCGTGCGGCGCGCGAAGTGCTGCGCGCGCAGGATGCACCAGCGAGCGAGCGCCGTATCACGCCCGTAGCTCCGCCTACACCCCGTACACCACGACGGCCAGGGACGCCTGGTCGTGGGCGATGACTTTTAAGATCTTTTGTTTTTGTTTTTATTATGTCGGGATAATACCAGGTTTTTTTCCCTTTCTCGTAACCCCCCCTTTCGTTTTGCTATTTTCTGGTGTCTCTCTTCCTTTTTGCTTTGTTAGTTAGTTGTGTCGCATCGTTTCGTTCATGCTCGTCCTCAAAATTTTGTATGTAGCGATGACGCTAGGTATTATTAGTACAACTTGGAACCCGAAAAGTCGGGCGGGGGCGGGGGGGTTTGCCGAAAAGGCGGTACCTGTTTACCTCGGGATCGAAGCAATTATCTCAAGCGAAGGTTAAAAGTTAGGGATCACAACACGACTTGTCGACTCTATTAACTTAGCTCTTTGTTTCTTTTTTGGTTATCGTGCTTTGCGCCTTTGCGATATTTTCGCCTCGTCAACTCCAGCAATTCTTCGAGATGTTCCACTTTTTTTGCTCCGAGGAACACACCGTCGCGAGAATTGTGTAGAGCGCGTACGTCATGTTTTTTTAACTGCCTCGACAATTCACTTAGGGGACTCTCTCCGCGGCGATGATAAGCGCACCCCCTCCCCGTTTTATCACATCGCTTGAGTCCTGCAAGCGCTTCCATCTAGAGAAACACAGAATCTATATCAGGTTTCTTTGCCCATCAATCTTCAGCAAACGATGGTTCGGGGTTGGAGTACTAATGACTTCTAGGCCAAATTGGGAAGGCCCAAACGTGAAGAAAAGCACACAAAAAAGTATTTATTCAGCTCTCGGTTGTACAGTAGTACTAGGTTTCATCGTGTTCCGGGATGATTTGATCCGAATTTTTAGACATTCGGAATGTTTGCGGGGAAATAGGTAAGCGAAAGGTCTGGGGCGAGATGGAGTCGACTTTGTCGGAAAACGAGCGAGGCACAGAAAATCAGGCGCCCGAGATGTCTGGTCGAAGTTTTAAGGTGGTGGTTCATGCTTCTCAGTATGGATTGACATCGTTGAGTGTGCTGTGATAGCTGTGGAATGACACGATGACGCCCAGCACAGGGGGGTTCAAGTCTTTACAGTACACGCACTATGACGACATGGCGCTTTCAGAAGTTGACCACAACTTTTGTCCGCCGGCGTTAGAGAGGACCGTGTCGTTGTGCCTGTTTTAAATGCCAAACTTGGGGAACATTCAAGTTAAGCTCAAAAAAGGTTACACGTACCCCCACAGGTGAAAGCGTCGCCCCGGGTAACGGTGAAGTTTGGGTGCGTACAAGATGATCCGTTTTGCCCTGCATGTAGGACTTAACGTAGTTTGACGTATACTGTAAGTCTGTCTGGTCACACGATAGAAAGATCCGAGTGGTGCAGGTGCCAGCCTCGGTGCTCTCGGTGAATGCATATCCATTCAATCGACAAGTAACCGGTTATGCCACACTGGCATGACCGATTATTTTCATCCTATTGAATACCCGTCGTCAAAATTTCCTGCATTTCATGACTGTATCACATGCACGATCTTTAACTTCGGGATCATCCTCACAGACAACTTGTCAGCATGTCTTTAGAGGTACAGCATTTTTCGCAGCACTCAAGGGATCAAACACTTTGTGTCGTAAAAAATTAATTTTGTTGGAAAGAAAAACAAGGCCTCTTCGACTGACCCTGAACCGGAAAGCTCGACAAGGCGAGAGAGATTCCGGTTTCCCGGGCCACGCGACGTAGAGCTGTGATGATTTGTCATCAACCGCCACCGCCACGCCTTGCACAGCTTGTCATGGTCAGGCCCCACCACAAATCGCGAATCTGGTGCAACAACACACCTTGACATACAACCGACATCTCCATTTTTTCCGGAATTCATCCAACTCCTTTTATCATGGCTCTCGTCTCCCAAGGTGGACC
>QLPA01002364.1:0-22594 GCA_003313945.1 Lactifluus pinguis | reverse complement strand
TGTGACCACTTTGCTTAAAAAATGGGCATCGCTTAACTTCACTTAGTTGTGCTTAAATGACTTAATTTTCCAAAGGTTCGCTTAATGTACTTAAAACCACTTAAAAGGCAGTTTTATGTAATTTTAAGCACATTTTAAGCACATTTTAAGCAAATTTTAAGTGAAATTTTTTAAGTGACTTTAAGTGACTTTAAGCTGCTGGGACATTTTGCTGATGTAGGACTAAGAACAGTCCAGTAATGAAACTGTGGAAGGCACAAAGAGTGTAGAAAACATGAGAACCATTGGAGATGGGAGATATAGGAGGTGCAGGAGCCATGAAAGCCTGTAGTTTTGAGGAAGTTTGGTCTCAAACTTGGTTTAAACCAAACTGAAACTGAAACTTACAGTTTTAGTTTGGTTTAAACCAAGTTTGGATCAGTTTGGGACCAAAAGTTTCAGTTTCAGTTTGGTTTAAACTAAGATTAGATCAGTTTGAGACCAAACTCCCCCAACACTACTTAGTGCAGAAGTTTGGTTTAAACCGAGTTTGAAACCGTTTGCAAACCTCACTCCTTGCCCAAACCGGAAACCAAACCATTTGGTTTTTTACAGAAAATGCCAAACCGAAACCGAAACTTGCGGTTTCAGTTCAGTTCAAACCAAGTTTGGATCGGTTTGGAACCAAACTTCCCCAACACTAGATGAGGCAAAGGTGTACTAGCTGGAGTACTGCTCGCCAAGGTCAGGGCAGAGGCATGGGCGGAACCGTGAACGGAGCCATGAACAGAGCCGTGGACTGAGCCATGGGCAGAGCCGTGGACTGAGCCATGGGCAGAGCCGTGGACTGAGCCGTGGACTGAGCCATGGGCAGAGCCATGGGCAGAGCCATGGGCAGAGCCATGGGCAGAGCCATGGGCAGAGCCATGGGCAGAGCCATGGGCAGAGCCATGGGCAGAGCAGAGCCATGGGCAGAGCCATGGGCAGAGCCATGGGCAGAGCCATGGGCAGAGCCATGGGCAGAGCCATGGGCAGAGCCATGGGCAGAGCCGTGGGCAGAGCCAGCGGGAGATCCGTGGAAGGCAGAGCCAGTGGGAGATCCGTGGAAGAAACCAGCGGGTCCAACGACAGTCGTGAAACCGGCAGGTCCGGCAACAGCGTCGTCATCGGAAGGTTGTGCCACGACATGAGGTGCGGCGGCTCGACTCATACTTCGTGTAGTGGGCGACAGTGTGGATAGGCTTGGTCAGAGACTCAGGTCTCGTAATCTGTGATAATCGCTCAGCGTTGTGGATAGAAAACGCTATATATTAGTATAGCTAACCTGTGATAATCGCTACAGGGTTTATGAGCAACTTGTAATGTAGTTACTAAGAAGATAAAAGCTCACCTCAGCGTTGTGGATAGAAAACGCTGAGGTTCCGCTCATGCGGGCCAAGTTGTTATAACTGTTAAGGTTCCAAGTGGGACCTTAGAGCGGAGTGCTCCTTAACGCTTACTTTCGACTTACAGTTCGGTGTAGTGTAGACTTCGTAAACGACAAAGTCAAACTCGTATTAGATGATGAGGTTTCTCTCAGATAAAACTTAGTTTCAACGCAATAGTTCTGACTGTGTCAAACAGACTTGGTATTGTGAAACAAAACTGAGACTTAAGGTCCCAGTAGTCGCCTCAACGTGACTTAAATACATAATGACATCATAGCCGAAAGTAAATAAGATGATATGAAACATAGCTAACACAGCTCCGCAGCCATAGGGGCTGTGGACGACCCTCGTACTGCTTTTCTGTTCTTGCAGGATCAGACGCGAATCAGCAAGTCATTGCGTGGCTGTCCATCAGACTGCTTGCGGCAGTACGGTGCTAAAATAAGTCCGATCAAAGAAGCACTGTACGTACTGTGATCGGTGAGGGAACAAGACGTATGTAATGAGGCAAGATCGATCATGAGATCGATCAGATGTCCATCATAACACGAGGCATTGACGTAAGAGGAAAAGAAGCACATACGGGGCGAACGGTCTGGGACACGTGATGAGAAGTGTATGATCGCCCAGAATCATAACAATAACCGTTGCTCGTGTGCCATGTGAAATGTCGAAGTAAACGTAATGAACGCAAGTAAGTGGAGTGGAAAGTACTCGAAAGGTCCAAAAGTCGGCATCATAGAGCCAGGTAAGGTGTAAGAGAACGAAGAAGGGTAAAGACAAACTAACGTGACGATCTGTTGTCGATGGTCCGTGCACAGCCACTTTAGGGCTGGTCAATGTCCGATCTCCAACATAATCTACTACACAGGCTACCTACGCTTGAGTCTACTCGCTAGGAAGCCTTACACTCATACTGCCAGCTGGTTCGCTGGCCATGGCCGAGCTGAGTGAAATAGCCCACAGGTCACCGTTACTTGACTTTGTACTAGTAGTAGCAGCAGAAATCACAACCCAGGAAGTAATCCCGGCGCTTATGGGACTTGTTGTTGCTGACCGGGAGGAGGTGAAACTCATGACCGGAGTTGCGTTGTACCTGAATGTTGTCGCTGGAGGTGAGCTGGGACGCACCTGTGGTGCAATGTCGACAGCATAGTGTTGAAAGTACAGGACCAAAAGTCTGGGGCTACGATGACTGCCTGGGTGCGTCTGTGGCAAGGGGGTACCAGAAGCAAGGGTTCACTGGCATGAGGATTGATCTGGCAGGAGCCGTCGCTGGTGCTACATGCGAGCCTGAGGGTGGCCCGAGGATCGCAGTCGCAGTCGCGGGTGGTGAAGGTGGCCCCGCTTCATCATTGGTGTTGTTGCTACGTGTATGTGGGCATGTTATTATCAACAGCTATAAAAATGTAGCGTACCAGTGAGTGATTTGAGAGCAGGAAGAGCCTTGTTTGTCGCCGCAGCTAAGATGGAGGCGCTCCCTCCCATTGTTGACCAAGTGTTGGTGTCATCAAGATCGAGCAAATTCACGACCGGTGCATGCACGGGCTCTAGTACTGCAATTCCTGCAGTTTTGGACCATGTAGCAGTCAAGGAGGTCACACTGGTGGTTGTCTTGTTGCGGGGTGATGTCTAATCAACGCCAAGATCGTACTATTTAGATACATTGTGAGCATATACTGTAGCCCAATTCAATCCGTGTACAAAGTCTGTCAATCGAAGCTTGGTATCGTGTTTACCTGCAATCCAAACTGTGTTGGATCTACGAAAATATGGCCTGTGAACTCGGGGAATCCATAAAAGAAGTTCTCCTTCATCACTACACACCCACCCATCACCCCTCAGCAGGAACTTGTCCATAAAATGGTTCTCCTCTACTCGGGCCTCCACACTACCCGCCACGACGTGATCTTCTGAGGACGGGCTGATGCGCTGCGAAGAATCGACAGATTTCATATATCCTGTGGATGTGCCTGCCAGAGCGCTTGTTCCTGCGTTCCACATCCGAATCGTGCCATCTGATGAGGCCGAGGCGATGTGCCGCCCATCTGGTGAAAATGCGACAGACATGACCCAATCTGTGTGTCCAATGAACGGGCCTGCTGCGACATCTCCTGTTTTGGCATCCCACATCCGAATCGTGCCATCGAATGAGGCCGAGGCAATACGATGTCCGTCCGGTGAGAATGCAATAGAGACCACCGAATCAGTGTGTCCGGTAAACGGACCCGCTGTGACCTCTCCTGTTGCGACGTCCCACACTTGGATCGTACGATCATCTGAGGCCGAGGCAATGCGCTCCCCATCCGGCGAAAATGCAACAAAATTGACTGGATGGGAGTGTCGAATGATAAATGGAGCTGCTACGCCTGTGGCAACATCCCACAGGCGAACCGTGCAGTCTTCTGAGGCCGAAGCAATGTGCCGCCCATCTGGAGAAAATGGAACAGATCTGATCCAATCAGCGTGTCCAGTAAACGGGCCAGCTACGACTTCCCCAGTTGTGGCATCCCATACACGAATGGTGTTATCTCCCGAACCGGAGGCAATGCGCTGCCCATCTGGTGAGTACGCAACAGAGAGTACCGAACTGGTGTGTCCAGTGAATGGGCCTGCTACGAGTTCTCCTGTTGTGGCATCCCACACCCGAATAGTTTGATCGTACGAGGCCGAAGCGAAATGCTGCCCATCCGGCCGGAACGCAACAGATCTGACCCACTGGGTGTGTCCAATTAATGGGCCTGCTATGACTCGCCCTGTTGTGGCATCCCATATGTAAATCGTGCGATCAGCCGATGACGAGACAATGCGCTGCCCGTCTGGTGAGAATGCAACAGCGCTGACCGAGGAAGTGTGTCCAGCCGACTGATCCGGTACCTCTCCTGTTGCGGAACCCCACACCCGAATCGTGCGATCCATTGAGGCGGATGCAATGCGTTGGCCATCTGGGGAGAACACAACAGAAAAGATATGATCAAAGTGCCCAGTAAACGGGCCTGCTACGATCTCTCCTGTTCTGGCATCCCACACCCGAATCGTAGCATCCGATGAGGCCGAGGCAATGCGCTGCCCATCTGGCGAGAATGAGATGGAATTGATTTTGTCGGCGTGTCCAACAAACGGGCCAACTACCACATCTCCGGTTGCGACACCCCAGATTCGAACTGTACCATCCTCTGAGGCAGAACCGATATGCTGGCCGTCCGGAGAAAATGCAACCGAGTTGATTTGATCGGAGTGTCCAGAAAATGGGCCTGCAACAAGCTCTCCTGTTGTGGAATCCCACACACGAATCGTGAAATCATTCAAGTCGGATGTGATGTGCTGGCCATCCGGTGAAAATGCAATAGATCTGCCCCCACCGACGTGTTCAGTAAATGCGCCCGTTAAAATCTCTCCTGTTGCGGCACGCCACACGAGAATGCCATTGTCTGAAGCCGAAGCAATGCGTTGCCCATCAGGAGAGAATGCAATAGACGTAAATTTAAGTTGAATGTTGTGTCGTGTAAAGGGGGCTACTACAAGATCTCCTGTTGAGGCGTCCCACACACAAATCGTCCCATCTTCCGACGCCGAGGCGATTTGCTGGCCGTCCGGAGAGAATGCAATGCATGTGATCCAATCGGTGTGCCCAGTAAATGGGCCTGCTACGAGCTCCCCTGTTGTGGAATCCCACAACCGAATAGTGGAGTCGTCTGAGCCTGAGGCAATGCGCCATCCATCTGGCGAGAATGCAACAGAGTTGATTGCTTCGTCGTGTGCCGGAATGGTCATTTCTAATGCTGGCCAATGAGACAACTGGCCGTGTTCCAAGCACAGCGTATGAGGAAAGTGACCAAGGTATTGCTTGACAATATAGGAAGAGGATGGTGCGAATGGCAGCGCAGAAATATAGATATGAGGAGCACTCCTTGCCATGGCCATCCCAAAGTACCGCACAAACGAGGACCCATCTTTTACGATGGCCAACAAATTCTCAACCTCGGCTTGGGAATGGGAAGGCTGTTGCAATTTTACGGAATAGTTAGTACGTGCCATGTTGAATTACAACATGTACTCGCCTTCCGCGGGTCAGACCGCAACCAGGTCTTCAATGATGACAACGCCGGTGATGCAAGGCCCACACTGCTCTTGATGCTAAGCACTTCCAGCCAAAACAAGAACTTCGTCTCAAAAAGGGATCGAAGCTTCACGAAGAGGTCCTGTTCGAACGTAACGTGCTCTAGATGATCGTCCCAAAAAATGCAGGCATATGATAGAGCTGGTGGAATGTTCTTAGTGATTCGAGAGTCAATGTCTGGGACATCAACGTTCGCAAGATATGATGACTCCAGTTCACAAATGTTGAATCTGAGCCTGTCCAGCATTAATCCAAGGCACGAATGCGCAAGCTCGCGGTGCGCATCGACCAAATCCACATAAAATACGTCACTCTTCTTGGTGATCAGAAAGTCGCGGAATGACGTGTGGAGAGGAATGATGGGACGTGTTTGATCGGATGACGTTACATTACTCAGCAACGAGCCGAGGTGACGGAGCATTTCAAGGACGGGATCGGAATCATCGGGGTCATCAATTGGGGCATGCAGACGAAGGGAAATCAAAGAATCGATTGAAAGCGGTTCGAACGCAGCAAATAGATGCCCCATGATGGAACGGAAGAGAATTTGTGCTTCATGCGGCTTGAAGTAACCTTCGAGAACTTCTTCATATAGCTTGTCCAATGGATCTTGTCCTTTCCGATCTTGAGAGTGGCCCAAGAGGCGCTGTACGCACTTTCTCTTGCTAAAGCCAAAGCTAGCAGGGGGGCTCTTTATGAATCCACTGGCAACAGCTGCCCACTGGAATAAACCCTCTGCAGCCTTTGCTAGATCGACACCATGATCCTTGAACATGTCCGGAGGGAGCTTCTTCTGAAGATACGCGAGAATATCTTGCTCTGTTTTGGCAGCCAGTTTCTCGTCATCCATGTGCAATGTGTCGACGGATGATGTTTTGGCGAACGTAGGTTCGATACCATCGTCTGGCCTTGAGGTGATGAGTACACGGAATTCGGCTGGGAGGTCAACGATATGTTCGGCGAGAAACATATGTAATCCGGTATCGCCAATGATATCTCCACTTTCATCCAATCCATCGATAACGATAAGAATCGGACGAGAAAGTGGCACGTTCTTGAGCGGTTCAAGGAGAAGACTCTCAAAAAGTGCACGATAGTCTCGCGCACCACAAAGTGACGGCTTCTCCTTAAGCACCCGACCAAGCGCAAGTTTGAACGCAGGATTGTGATACGAAAGATCGCGAGCGATTGTGGTGAACAGCTGGTATGCCTCGCTTTTCGAATGCTCCTTTCGCAAAAAAGCAAAATAAGAGCCGAGACAATTGTCGTCGAAGTGACGTGCCACTTCGTGTGCAATCGAAGACTTTCCCGTACCCGCCTGTCCGAGGAGAACAAGGCCACGTTGAGATTTGGGATTCTCGACCCACTCGATTATATGGTGCAGGAATTCTTCGCGTGTACCTGGAAGACAACGCTTCTCATCACCATATCGCCAGCCTCCCTTGTAAGGCAATTCTCTGATTATTGCACCTAGTTCTGTGTTCCACTTGTCAGGTGGACAGTCCGATATCTTTGACACCTAAGTACGCACCAGCTTCTAGCACAGTTATCTCGGTCGTGATAGCAGCACGAGAAAGGAAACTCTCTCGCAGCTGGACAAGGGTGGTGCGATACTGATCTATTTGTCCATCCACTTGGCCGACTATACTCTTCAGAGTACGCTTGCCTACAAATCACAAGTCTGTAATGAGTAACGACAAAGGACAGAGGCTAAGATGAAAGTACCAAGGTTCACATCCTCCGCATACGATCTGATAAATTTGGCAGATTCGGACACACATTCTAGCATCTCCTCCAGGATTTTCACCTGCCTCGACTCCGGCTTGAGGTTCCTCAAAGTGTCCGCCTCTTCCGCAAATTCAAAGGCATCGCGTATGGCCTCAAATAGCGTCTGGACGTTATCGTCACGTTGAACCTGTTGTAGCAAAGCCTAGCGGAAGTGAACACAAAAGAGTGAGTGCCCCATGTCCTAGGATAAGATAAGAAGACGTACCTCGGGGATCTTCGAGAGTAGACCCCATGCTAGACTGGCATAAGGGTTCAGCTGAAGAACGGGAGTTAGCTCGGGATGGATGGACAAAAATGCTACGGGTCATACTGCTGCGATCGGAGTGACAGCGTCCATCACCCGCTTGATGACGGTAACAGCACTTTTCCATGTTGTTACTGTATTGATCTTATCAATGGCTTCCTCGGT
Source organism: Lactifluus pinguis (assembly GCA_003313945.1). Classification (NCBI taxonomy): domain Eukaryota; kingdom Fungi; phylum Basidiomycota; class Agaricomycetes; order Russulales; family Russulaceae; genus Lactifluus; species Lactifluus pinguis. Next base: position 14,871 of record QLPA01002364.1, on the reverse strand, counting down.
GCGGCGGAGAGTAGCCCGCGATGTCTCTGCTACGGTCTCGATCTCCCCTACTCGTTTCACAAGAGCACTGCTCTCAATAGGAGGGCCACCCTGGATACCCGACGTGAGTTGTATGGTTTCAACGTTAGTTTGGGCAGTAGGACGCACAGCACTTCCTTCAGAAACAGGGATCTCGGCTGCTGGAGGGTTCGGGGTGTTGACTGCCGCTGTCAGAGAGGAACTCGTATTTTCTGACACGGTGACCGTCAAGAAGACTGAGACCGGCTCTGCATGTCCGTCAGAACTACGAAAAATAATTTCAAGTTCTACATGTACGACAATCAGCCAAATGTAAGAGTAAGATTTCATGAATTAGACCGACCGCGGTGGGGTTCACAGACAATCTCCTGCCTTCCAACAAGAATGTTTGTCGTCGTGGACTTTTTTCCATAAAGAGATATCGTAATTCGGGAGAGTTGTTGTACGAAACTGTGGAAGACTCAGTCTTATATAAAACAAATCATGACATTTCTCACAAGGTGTCGGCGCTCTCGTTCCATTCCACGCGTTGAGCCACGCTCCGCACAGATCGTGTCTGCCATGTCTTTTCTCCGTCGGTTAGAATAACAAAATATTTTCTCTTCTTCGTAAGGAATCCGAGGGTCTTGAGACGAGGAAGATTGTGCGCTCTAAGGACTGACAGGTAGACAGAAATCAATTACGTTTTCTTGTCAGAGAGAAAACTCATGACACATACCGGTCACCTGAAGGGTCCCACTCGGTAGCATAGTTGCTAATCTGATGTTGATCAGCTGTTGAGACAGTTCCGGGATTTTGAGAACCTCGGCTAATGCGATGGTAGAGCGGCGTAATATCTAATGTGAGACACTTGTATAGCTAGTCGATGCGGAGGGAGGTCAAAGGGCATGGCAACCCCCTCGTCCCACGCAGTCCGGACGTTGCCGAGAGGCAATCGTGGGAACGCTCAGATTATCTCGGCCATCCCCGTGGTGGATGCTTTCATGTGGCTTCGAACCTGCTCATGGTGGTCAATGCTGACAGCAAACACGGGCAGGAGAATTGCCCGCCATCCTGGAGCCAAGCAGTGCGGGAAGTAACGTGAGGGAAAAGACCCGCCATCGTGATGACCCGTTGCACCCTCCCCTTTGGAATTGCCTCGGTACTGCAGCGACTCTGGTCTAGTGATACTTATGAGCTGAAAATGCGTTTAGGCGTGCCAAAAATGGTTATGGATTCGGGGACCAGATTATCTCACAGAGTGCATTTTATAACTCAAGTCCATTGTCTTCTCTAGAATAAGAAATACACACCGTCCTCCCCCTCACATGCAGTGCACGAGCGCACTGATCCCATTTACGCGTTCAAATCACACGCAAACGGGCGCAATGCGCACCATTCAGGCTGCAGAGATATGGCCTTCACGCCACGCCGCCTAAACCGATATCCGAGCTCGTGCAACCGTGGCACCGCCGCACTGTCGTTACCCCCAGGACCCGTCCAGAACACCTCGGCGGATGCAGCTGCGCGCGGCCACGCGATTTAATCGACGTTCTCCGGTCCAGATTTTTCAATCCAGAGGAGATGTTGACCGCCAAGCACGAGGGGTGCTTGTTCCGAGGTCAAATTCCCCAGTGGGTCGAACGTATATGCCTTCAGAGGAAACAGGTTAATCAGCGCGTGCTCGTGGAAAAAGGGGGACGTGACACAACGTTCTGCCATGTCTTGAAGGGATCGTACCAACTGTTGCCTGCGGAATAATCTCCCAACCAGCCGCCAGCATCACAGTCCTATATCACACCCAAATTATTGCTGGGATCCAAGGCAGATTCATGACCTTACCAGATAGAACGAATTAGATGCCGCGTGGATAAAAACGATGATTCGCAATCCGCAATATCCAGCCCTTTCCATTTGATGACATCGAGGACGTGAAGGATGCCATTCTCCCTCCAATTTTGATCCAACATACAGCTCAGCACGGTAGAATGGGGATTGGGGACAGCGGGGTCAGGATGACGGCGTGGGAAGAGTAGCGGACATTGTATACTTACCCGACGCTGAGATAAGCACAGAACAACGCGGCTTCATCCCCAACCACTACATCCTCGAGGCAACGCCCGACCCTCCCACGGTGTCCGACGGTAAAGGAGATGGGAAGCGATGGATTAAGGGTTTGCCTAAGACTCGGGAGCGGATCATAGTATTGGGGACTAACAGGAACCTTTGTTCAGTTGTCACAAGACGGTCTGTCAGACGACGCACCAGCTCCGATCGTTCCCCCGCCCTGGAGGGAGATTGCCAGACATCTCTTCCAGGAACTGGGGCTAGAGCCACCCAACCAGTCTCGAGATCACCAGGCAACCCGTCTTCCCCACCGGCCCACAGGTCAGTTTCCTGCATCTCCAACAGCTCCGCATACATGCACTTATTAGCCCATGGGCTTGCCTTCTTTTTCGAATTTTTCGTTGCTTTTGTTCGTCTTCCTTTCCGGTTTGAAGGGGCAGTCATCGTGACCTCAGGTTCCCCCGTTGTACTCGATTCTGCATGATAATCCAGACTGGAGACGTGAACTTAGATCCAAAGTACCTGTGCTCCCGGTGTTGGTGTTTGTCAGCGTGTGGGTGAGTCGCAAGACGAGTCATCCGAGCGTTTGTGCGCCATCCGATATCGCTTCTAAATCATCTACACCATGCCCAAGCACGAGTCTACCTAAATCTTCGCTGAACAACTGCGCGTGCGTGCGGAGCGGCCGCGATGAGATCCTCGGGCGCATTGGGCACCTCATCGACTGAGATCGTGAACGAGTCGGAGGGAGCAAAGCACAGCACAGAGCTTGGCGGACCAGTTTGGAGATACTAGTAGCGGGATTGAGGCCAGAGCGCGTTTGTCAATGGGGGGATAATGAAGATGACGGAGCAGGACTTGAAAAGGAGCGAGAGTCGTGGCAACATGCCCTTGAGCTTTGCCTCGCACCGGGAGAATGAGAGTACTCGGACCTCGGGGAAAAGAAAGGACGAAAGGAAGTTAGGCTTTGCGTCGTTTTATGTCACGATAGCATTGAATGACATCGAATAAAGCGTAGGTCACGGTCATCGGATGATCCACTGAAGAGCCATACAAGAAGTACGGAAATGAACGGGACGTCACATGCCATTCTTTCAGTTTCCACTTCTATGATAGCCGCGAAAAACACCCGAAAGCAATAGAAAAAAAATAGGATGATATTGCCGTACTAAGGCATAAAACGCAACAAAAGCGCATACACGCAGCCTATATGGAACGAAGAAAAAAAGACGAAAAAAATCTACACCGTAATTTATTAGAACAGTATCCTACCGCAACTCACAGAAGCAAGTCGTCCGCCCCACCACTCCCTCCGACGCTCGGAGCCGCGGGCTTCATAAACGACCCAAAACTGCCAGCCAACGATGCCGTCTGATTCTGTACGCCCAGATCCCTGCCTGGGCCTTCTCCTTTTCAAGATCCCAAATGCTCTTACCACTACCTGGTCCAGTTGCATGCCGGAGCTGAGCCGAGTGACATAGCCAATAGGTCACTGCTACTTAACCTTGTAGTAGTCGTAGCAGCAGACGTCGCAACTCCAGGAAGTGGTCCCGGCGCTCATGGGAGATTTTGTTTCTGACCGCGAGGACATGGGGCTCATGACCGGTGTTGCGTTGTACCCGACTGTGCCAGACGTTGTCGCTGAAACGTGCCTGTGGTCACGACGGCGACAGCAGAGTGTTGGAAGTACCAAAAGTCTGGGGGTTCGATGATTGCCTGGGCGTGTCCGTGGAGGGGGAATCGGAGGGGCGCTAGATGCGAGGAGGTCCGTGAGGTTTGATTTGGCGGGAGCCGTCACTGATGCTATAGTCGAACGTGCGGTGGCAATCGCAATCGCAGGTGGCGAAAGTGGCGCGTCATCATCGGTGTTGCCACTGGCAGCTGCTACGTGTATGCGGGCATGTTAATATCAACAAATACTATAAGAATGCAGCATGCCATTCAAGTTATTGAGCAGTTTTGAGTGCAGGGATCGCCTTGTTCGTCACTGCGGCTGAGATGGATGTGCTCCCTCCCATTGCTGGCCAAGTGTCAGTGTGGCCAAGATCGAGCAAGTTCACGACCGGCGCGAGCACCAGTCACAACTCTACTGCTTTTCCTGCGGGCTTTGTTTGTGCTGAAAAAGATGAACGAGTCGATTGGACAGTTGAGGAAGTCATACTGGTGGTTGTCGTTGGCGGGGTGAGGCCGAGTCCTAGTAAACTACCCCCAATGCCAACTGCACTGCCGACGGCGGTGGGAAGTGAAGGCATGGCGTGATGGGAAGAAAAAAAGAAAAAGAAACTTAGTAGATCTTATCAGATGATCTAAGCAGTGAGGTATCGGATGTCTCATCAACACCAGCATCGTATTATTTAGATAAATTGTGAACATATACCATAGCCCAATTCGATCCGTGTACAAAGTCTGTCAATAGAAGCTTGGTATCGTGTTTACCTGCAATCCAAACTGTGTTAGATCTACGAAAATATGGCCTGTGAACTCGGGGGATCCATAAAAGGAGTTCTCCTGCATCACCACACACCCACCCATCACTCTTCAGCAGGAACTTCTTCATGAAATAGCTCTCCTCTATTCTGGCCTTTTCCACACTACTTGTGACGGCATGATCTTCTGAGGCTGGGCTGATGCGGTGCCCGTCCAGCGAGGGATCGACAGATTTCGCATACCCTGTAAATGTACCTGCCACGTCCCCTGTTGCAGCATCCCACATCCGAATAGTGTCATCTGCTGAGGCCGAGGCAATATGCCGCCCATCTGGTGAGAATGTGACAGACATTACCCAATCTGTGTGTCCAATAAACGGGCCTGCTACGACATCTCCTGTTTTGGCATCCCACATTCGAATCGTGCCATCGAGTGAGGCCGAGGCAATACGAAGTCCGTCCGGCGAGAATGCAACAGAGATCACCACATCAGTGTGTCCTGTAAACGGACCCACTGTGGCATCTCCTGTTGCGACGTCCCACACTCGGATCGTACGACCTTTTGAGGCCGAGGCAATGCGTTCCCCATCCGGCGAAAATGCAACAAATTTGACTGAATGGGAGTGTCGAATAATAAATGGAGCTGCTACGCCTGTGGCAGCATCCCACAGGCGAACCGTGTAGTCTTCTGAGGCCGAAGCAATACGCTGCCCATCTGGAGAAAATGCAATAGATCTGACCCAATTGGTGTGTCCAGTAAACGGGCCGGCTACGACCTTCCCCGTTGTGGCATCCCACACACGAATGGTGTTATCTCCCGAGCCGGAGGCAATGCGCTTCCCATCGGGTGAGAACGCAACAGAGAGTACCCAATGGGTGTGTCCAGTGAATGGGCCTGCTACGACTTCTCCTGTTGTGGCATCCCAAACCCGAACCGTGTGATCGAACGAGGCCGAAGCGATATGCTGCCCATCTGGCCGGAATGCAACACATCTGACACCATTGGTGTGTCCAATAAATGGGCCTGCTATGACCCGTCCTGTTGTAGCATCCCATAGGTAAATCGTGCGATCAGCCGAGGACGAGACAACACGCTGCCCGTCTGGGGAGAATGCAACACAGTAGACCGAAGCAGTGTGTCCAGCTGACGGATCTGGTACCTCTCCTGTTGCGGCGCCCCACACCCGAATCATGCGATCTTTTGAGGCCGATACAATGCGCTGGCCATCTGGGGAGAATGCAACACAAAAAATAAGATCGACGTGCCCAATAAACGGGCCTGCTACGACCTCTCCCGTTGTGGCATCCCACACCCGAATCGTAGCATCGTACGAGGCCGAGGCGATGCGCTGCCCATCTGGTGAGAAAGATATAGAACAGATCGTATCGTTGTGTCCAACAAATGGCCCAGCTACGAGTTCTCCGGTTGCAACACTCCAGATTCGAATTGTACGATCCTCTGAGGCTGAACTGATACACTGGCCGTCCGGAGAAAATGCGACAGAATTGATCCGATTGGTGTGTCCAGAAAATGGGCCTGCAACAACGTCCCCTGTCGTGGAATCCCACACCCGAATAGTGAAATCATCCGAGTCCGAGGTGATGTGTTGTCCATCTGGCGAAAATGCAATCGATCTGGCCAAACCGACATGACCAATAAACGCGTCCGCTAAAATTTCCCCTGTTGCGGTACGCCACACGAGAATGCCATTGTCTGAAGCCGAGGCAATTCGCTGTCCATCGGGAGAGAATGCAACGCATTTGATCCACATGTTATGTTCAGTAAACGGGGCCGTTACAGGCTCTCCTGTTGTGGCATCCCACAAACGAATCGTCCGATCTCTCGACGCCGAGGCGATGTGCCGGCCGTCCGGAGAGAATGCAACACACGCGATCCGATTAGTGTGTCCAGTAAATGGGCCTGCTACGAGCTCCCCTGTTGTGGAATCCCACACCCGAATCGTGCAGTCGTGGGAGCCCGAGGCAATGCGCCGTCCATCCGGAGAGAAAGCAACAGAGTAGACTGCTTTGTCGTGTGCAGAAATCGACATTTCTAATGCTGGCCAATGAGACAACTTCCCGCGTTCCAACCATAGCGTGTGAGGAAATTGACCAAGGTAATGCTTGACAATATGAGAAGAAGATGGTGCGAATGGCAGCGCGGAGATATAGATATGGGGAGCACTCCTTGCCATTGCCATCCCAAAATACCGCACAAACGCGGACCCGTCTTTTGCGATGGCCAACAAATTATCAACCTCAGCTTGGGAAGGCTGTTGCGATTTGACGCAATACTTAGTAAATGGCATGTCGAATTACAACGTTTACTCACCTTCTGCGGGTCAGACCGCAACCAGGTCCTTAATGATGACAATGCCGGTGATGCAAGGCCCACGCTGCCCTTAATACTAAGCACTTCCAGCCAAAACAGGAACTTCGTCTCAAAAAGGGATCGAAGCTTCACGAAGAGGCCCTGTTCGAACGTAACGTGTTCTAAATGGTCGTCCCAGAAAATGCAGGCATATGATAGAGCTGGTGGAATGTTCTTAGTGATTCGAGAGTCAAGGTCTGGGACATCAATGTTCGCAAATGTTGAATCTGAGCTTGTCCAGCATTAATCCAAGGCATGAATGTGCCAGCTCGCGGTGGGCATCGTCCAGGTCTACATAATATACGTCACTCTTCTTGGTGATCAGAAAGTCGCGGAATGATGTGTGAAGAGGAACGATGGGACGCGTTTGATCAGATGACGTCACATTACTCAGCAGCGAGCCGAGGTGACGGAGCATTTCAATAACGGGATCAGAATCATCAGGGTCATCGATTGGGGCATGCAGACGCAAAGAAATGAAAGATTCGATGGAGAGCGGTTCGAACGCAGCAAATAGATGCCCCATGATTGAACGGAAGAGAATTTGTGCTTCATACGGCTTGAAGTAACCTTCGAGAACTTCTTCATATAGCTTGTCCAACGGGTCTTGTCCATTCCGATCTCGAGAGTGACCTAAGAGGCGCTGTACGCACTTCCTCTTGCTGAAGCCAAAACTAGCAGGAGGGCTGTTTATGAATCCACTGGCAACGGCTGCCCACTGGAACAACCCTTCTGCTGCCTTTGCTAATTTGACACCATGGTCTTTGAACACGTCCGGAGGGAGCCCCTTCTGTAGATACATGCGAATATCTTGCTCTGTCTTGGAAGCCAGTTTCGCATCATCCATGTACAGTATTGCGATAGACGAAGCTTGGAGAAACGCAGGCTCGATACCGCCCTCCGTCCTCGAGGTGATTAGTACGCGAAATTGGGCTGGGAGGTCGAAGAGATGTTTAGCGAGAAACGTATGTAATCCAGCTTTTCCATTTGCATCTCCACTTTCATCCAATGCATCGATAACAATAAGGATCGGACGAGAAAGTGGCAAGTTCTTGAGCGGTTCAAGGAGAAGGTTATCAAAAATTGCACGATAGTCTCGCGCACCACAAAGTGACGGCTTCTCCTTAAGGACCCGACCAAGCGCAAGTTTGAACGGAGGATTGTGATACGAAAGATCGCGAGCGATTGTCGTGAACAGCTGGTATGCCTCGGTTTTCGAATGCTCCTTTCGCAAAAAAGCAAAATAAGAGCCAAGACAGTTGTCGTCGAAGTGGCGCGCGACTTCGTGTGCAATCGAAGACTTTCCTGTCCCTGCCTGTCCGAGGAGAACAAGGCCACGTTGAGATTTGGGATTCTCGACCCACTCGATTATATGGTCCAGGAAATCTTCGCGTGTGCCTGGAAGACAGCGCTTCTCATCACCGAATCGCCAGCCTCCGTTGTAGGGCAATTCTCTGATTCTCATATCCAGTTCTGTGTCCCACATGTCAGGTTGACAATCCGACAACCTTTTCACCGCAAGTACGTACCGGCTTCTAGCACAGCAATCTCTGTCGTGACAGCAGCACGAGAAAGGAAACACTCTCGCAGCTGGACAAGGGTGGTGCGATATTGATCTATTTGTCCATCCACTTCGCCGACAATATTCTTCAAAGTACGCTTGCCTACAAATTACAAGTTTGCGATGACTAACGAGAGAGGCTAAGACGACATACCAAGGTTCACATCCTCCGCATACGATTTGATAAATTTGGCAGATTCGGACACACATTCTAGCATTTCCTCCAGGATCTTCGCCTGCCTCGACTCCGGATGTTCTTCAAAGTGTCCGCCTCTTCCGCAAATTCAAAGGCATCGCGTATCGCCTCAAGTAGGGTCTGGATATTATCATCACGTTGAACCTGTTGTAGCAACGCCTAGCAGAAAGGTGAACACAAGAGAGTGAGCGCCCCATGTATGGGACAAGACAATGGGACGTACCTCGGGGATCTTCGAGAGCAGACCCCATGCTAGACTTGCATAAGGGTTCAGCTGATGAACGGGAGTTGGCTCAGAATCAATGGAAAAGAATGATATGGGTCATACTGCTGCGATCGGAGTGACAGTGTCCATCACCCGCTTGATGACGGTAACAGCACTTTTCCATGTTGTTACTGTATTGATATTATTGATGGCTTCCTCGGCACGACGGAGAGTAGTCCGCGGCGTCTCTGTCACGGTCTCGATCTCCTCTACTCGTTGCACAAAAGCACTGCTCTCAATAGGAAGGCCACCCTGGATAAACAGTCAAGAGGCAATACCTGACATGAGCTGTATGGATTCAGCGTTAGTTTGGGAAGCAGGACGCACAGTACTTTGTTCAGATATATGGATATCGGCTGCTGCAGGGCTCAGGGTGTTGACTGCCGCTGTCAGAGAGGAACTCGTGTTTGCTGACACGGTGACCATCAAGAAGACCGTGACCGGTTCTGCTGGGTGTCCAGCACGTCTATCAGAACTACGGAAAATGATTTCAAGTTCTGCATGTACGACAATCAGCCAGATGTATTAGTGAAACTTCCGTGCTTTTGACCGACCGCGACGGGGTTCACAAACGATCTCCTGCCTTCCAACAAGAACGTTTGTCGTCGTGGTCTTTCTTCCATAAAGAGATATTGTAATTCGGGACAGTTGCTGTACGGAACTGCGGGAGGCTCAGTCCTACATGAGAACGAACAAAAAAGCGATATTTCTCACAAGGTGTTGACAGTCTCGTTCCATTCCACGCGTTGTGCCACGCTCCGCACAGATCGTGTCTGCCATGTCTTCTCTCCGTCGGCCAGAGTAACAAAATATTCTCTCTGCTTCGCGAGGATTCCAAGGGTCTTGAGACGAGGAAGATTGTGCGCTCCAAGTACTGACAGGTGGACAGAAATCAATTCACTTTCTTGTCAGAGAGAGAACGTATGACAAGTACCGGTCACCTGAAGGGTCCCACTCGGTAGCATATCGCGGTTGAAACTGTTCCGGGATAATGCTTGAGAGCGATGCAAAATCTAATGTGAAAGACCTGAGGGCGTGAAAGGCGGCATTTCCGGATGTTGCCGAGAAGCAATATATATCAATCGTGGGAACGTTCAGGTTATCTCGGCCATCCCCGATACTGCTTATGATCAGCAAACACAGTTGGCTTCTTTCTGCGCAAGTTATGCACCCATTTTGGGAATGATGCCCGCAAGTTGGCATTCAAGTGGTTACACGCGTATTATTTTTCAAAGTCAGAAAACAAAAATGTTAGAAAATGTGTATACCATTAAGTCTTTTATGTAATCATGTCAAAAGCGAAAAAAAAGTAAAGTATTTCATTCTGACTAAGGCACATCAAAAATACAGTAATCTAAGTAGTTTAAGTAGTTCCCTGCCAACAAAAAAAGTGTGGTTCTTCAAGTTAGTTGACACGGGTTGGGGTATCCTCGGGTTGGGGTCCCGAGTACGATTTTGCTGGCCCGCACCAAAACCATACCCAAAGGCACAGGTGGGGGTATCCCAGGAAGTGGTACAGTGCGGGGCAGGGCAGTAACAAGGGCGGTAGGGTGACTCTGAGTTGGGAAGTGGCGGGGGAAGCGGTAGAGGGGAGGAGGCCGTGTCACACGCCGATCGCAAGCGTCAGGTGCACGGGTGGTTGCAACGGCGCTGCCAGCTCTATCCTGAAGCCAAGGACGTCGACATGGTGTGACTCTGAGTCAGGAAGCGGCGGGGGAAGTGGTAGAGGGGAGGAAGCCGTTCCACACGCCAGTCGCAGGTGTCAGGTGCACGGGCGGTCATAACGGCACTGCCAGCGCGACCCTGACGCCAAGGGCATCGATGCGGTGCAACTCTGAGTCCAGAAGGGCAGGAGAAGGGGTGGAGGGGCGAGGGAAGCGGTAGAAGGGAGGGGGCCGTGCCACACATCGGTCACAACGGCACCGCCAGTGCGATCGCGATGCCAAAGACGTGGACGCGAGGCGACTCCAAGTCTGAAAGTGGCAGAGGAAGAGGTAGAAGGGAGGGGGCCGTGCTCACATCGGTCGCAGGCGTCGGACACTCTGGCGGGCGCAACGGCGCCACCAGTGCGATCGCGACGCCAAGGACATCAACTTGAGGCCATCCCTCATTGAAGGGGACGAGGGGGAATGAAGGGGGAACCAGAAAATGCAAGTTAGAAACTGAAAAACAAAAACTACAGAAAAAGTCAGAAAAGTCAGTGAAGTGGAAGAGTAAAGGTGGCATACCTAGCAACACCTGACAGGGGAGCACCCTTCAGGCGTCCCAACACCCCTCTAATGTGATCATGACACAAGAGGCAGAGGCAAAGCAGGAGGAGGAGGAGAAAGAGGAAGGCAGAGAAGAGGCACTCCAAAAGATGACACGCCGGAAACCACCAGAAAACCAAGCGCAGTGTTGATGGTGAAGGCAGTGGCGAGGCGAGAAAAGGCTGCAGGTGAACAAATAAAACCGTGACAGAGACGCGCGACAGAGGGAAGGCGACGGGCACCAGGGGCAAGGAAGCGGGGACGCGCGGTACCAAGGGGGGCTGCATTTGCGATTGCTCACAGACCGGCCCGGGTTGACACTTCCGAGATGGGCGGCGCGACGTCCAATTGAAATGGCGGCAAGGTCGTCATTCTCAGTGACAGTGAGCAGGGGTAGCGGGGGGTAGTAAGAGAGTGTTGCAAATGCGCTTGGAATGCGACACGCTCTCTCTCATTCCTCGGCCACAATCCACTTGGCTACAAAATCAAAATATGAATAAATTATATATTCGAAATATTAGTTATACATTAAATTTAAGAAAAGTGCAAAAACATAAGTTATTTCAATGTCCGCTTCCGTTACTAAGCTATGACTAATCTTGCAACCCAATATGGTACATGACAGTGCGCAATTTGTTAAAGACTGCCAATAGGTCACCGCTACTTGACCTTGTATTAGTAGCAGCAGACGTCGCAACCCAGGAAGTGGTCCCAGCGCTCATGGGAGATTTTGTTTCTGACCGCGAGGACATGGGGCTCTTGACCGGTGTTGCGTTGTTCGCGACTGTGCCAGACGTTGTCACTGGAGTTGAGCTGAAACGCGCCTGTGGTGACGACGGCGACAGCAGAGTGTTGAAAGTACCAAAAGTCTGGGGGATAGGTGAGTGCCTGGGCGTGTCCGTGGCAGGGGAATTGGAGGTGTGCCGGATGCGAGGAGGTCCGTGAGGTTTGATTTGGCAGGAGCCGTCACTGGTGCTATAGTCGAACGTGCGGTGGCACTGGCAGTCGCAGTCTCGGGTGGCGAAAGTGGCACCTTGTCATCGGTGTTGCCACTGGCAGCTGCTACGCGTATGTGGGCATGTTATAATAATATCAACAAATACTATAAAAATGTAGCATGCCATTCAGTTATTGAGCAGTTTGAGTGCAGGGATCGCCTTGTTCGTCACTGCGGCTGAGATGGATGTGCTCCCTCCCATTGCTGGCCAACTGTCACTGGCAGTGTCACCAAAATCGAGCAAGTTCACGACCGGTGCGAGCGCCAGTCACTGCTCTACTGTTCTTCCTGCGGGCTTTTTTTGTGCTGAAAAAGTTGAACAAGTCGATTGAACAGTTGGGGAGGTCACACTGGTGGTTGTCGTTGGAGGGGTGAGGCCGAGCCCTAGTAACTACCCCCAATGCCAACTGCACTGCCAACGGCGGTGAGAAGTGAAGGGATAGCGTGACGGGAAAAGAAAAAGACAAAGAATCTTATCAGATGATCTAAGCAGTGCATCATCAATGCCAGCATCGTATTATTTAGATAAATTGTGAACATATACTGTAGCCCAACTCAATCCGTGTGCAAAGTCTGCCAATCGAAGCTCGGTATCGTGTTTACCTGCAATCCAAACTGTGTTAGATCTACGAAAATATGGCTTGTGAACTCGGGGAATCCATAGAAGAAGTTCTCCTTCATCACTACACACCCACCCATCGCTCTTCAGCAGGAACTTGTTCATAAAATGGTTCTCCTCAATTCGGGCCTTCTCCACACTACCTGTCACGGCGTGATCCTCTGAGGACGGGCTGATGCGCTGCCCGTCCGGCGTAGAATCGACAGATTTCATATATCCGGTAAACGTGTCCCACATGCGAATCGTGCCATCTGATGAGGCCGAGGCGATGTGCCGCCCATCTGGTGAGAATGCCACAGAAGTGACCCAATTTGTGTGACCAATAAACGGGCCTGCTACGACATCTCCTGTCTTGGCATCCCACATCCGAATCGTGCCATCAAACGAGGCTGAGACAATACGATGTCCGTCCGGCGAGAATGCAACAGAGACCACTGCATCTGTGTGTCCTGTAAACGGACCTGCTGTGGTGTCTCCTGTTGCAGCATCCCGCACCCAAATCGTACGATCTGCTGAGGCCGAGGCAATGCGCTCCCCATCCGGCGAAAATGCAACACATCTGGCCCAATCCGTGTGCTCAGTAAACGGACCCGCTACGAGGTCCCCTGTTGAAGCATCCCACAGGCAAACCGTGTGATCGTCTGATGCTGAAGCAATGCGCTGTCCATCTGGAGAAAATGCAACAGATCTGACCCAACCAGTGTGTCCAGTGAATGGGCCGGCTACAACCTCCCCAGCTGTGGCATCCCACACACGAATCGTGTTATCTGCCGAGCCGGAGGCAATGCGCTTCCCATCGGGCGAGAATGCAACAGAGATTACCGAATTGGTGTGTCCAGTGAATGGGCCTGCTACGACGTCTCCTGTTGTGGCATCCCACACCCGAATCGTTTGATCGAACGAGGCCGAAGCAATATGCTGCCCATCCGGACGGAACGCAACAGATCTGACCCAATGAGTGTGTCCAATAAATGGGCCTGCTTTGATCCGCCCTGTTGTGGCATCCCATACGTAAATTGTACGATCAACCGAGGACGAGACAATGCGCTGTCCGTCTTGTGAGAATGCAATCGAGGTGACCGAAGTAGTGTGTCCAGTCGACGAATCCAGTGCCTCTCCTGTTGCCGAGCCCCATACCCGAATTGTGCGATCTACTGAGGCAGATGCAATGCGCTGGCCATCTGGCGAAAACGCAACAGAATAAATAAAATCAAAGTGCCCAGTAAACGGGCCTGCGACGATCTCTCCTGTCGTGGCATCCCACACTCGAATCGTGGCATCCCACGAGGCCGAGGCAATGCGCTGCCCGTCTGGAGAGAATGAGATAGAAGTGATTCTATCGGTGTGTCCGACAAACGGGCCGGCTATGACCTCTCCAGTTGCGACACTCCAGATTCGAATTGTACGATCGTCCGAGGCTGAACCGATACGCTGGCCATCTGGTGAGAATGCAACATGATTGATTTGATCGGTGTGTCCAGAAAATGGGCCTGAAACAAGGTCTCCTGTCGTGGCATCCCAAACCCGAATCGTGAAGTCATCCGAGTCCGAGGTGATGTACTCTCCATCAGGCGAAAACGAAATTGATCTGGCCGAACCGACATGGTCAATAAACGCACCCGCTAAAATTTCTCCTGTCGCGGCACGCCACACGTGAATGCCATTGTCCGAAGCCGAAGCAATTCGCTGCCCATCAGGAGAGAATGCAACACATCTGACCCAAATGTTATGTCCAGTAAACGGGGCCGTTACAAGCTCTCCTGTTGTGGCGTCCCACAAACGAATCGTCCCATCTCTTGACGCCGAGGCGATGTGCTGGCCGTCCGGAGAGAATGCAACGCATGTGATACAATCGGTGTGTCCAGTAAATGGGCCTGCTACGAGCACCCCTGTTGTGGAATCCCAAACCCGAATCGTGCGGTCGTGCGAGCCCGAGGCAATGTGCCGTCCATCCGGCGAGAATGCAACAAAGTCGACTGGCTCGTTGTGTGCCGGAATCGTCATTTCTAATGCTGGCCAATGAGACAACTGTCCGCGCTCCAAGCACAGCATATGAGACAACTGTCCGCGCTCCAAGCACAGCATATGAGAAAATTGACCAAGGTATTGCTTGACAATATGGG
>QLPA01002363.1:0-28994 GCA_003313945.1 Lactifluus pinguis | reverse complement strand
AAGATGCTCACCAATCTGAGCACACCGCCGAGGCCGACAAGCGCAGGGAATGGATAACAAAGTACGCCTGTTCCCAATTATCGAATTATTATCGAACTAACACCAAACACAGCTTTACGGGCTCGGCTGGTCAAGCAATCATATCCAAAACTGCAGCTTATCTCATCACCGACTCGCGTTATTGGCATCAAGCCGAGCAAGAGCTTGATGAAAACTGGACACTCATCCGCGTTGGCATGCCTTCTGGCCCTCAGAACTGGGTTGACTGGTTTTCCGTGAGTGTTTCGTCTAGTACTTTGAAAACGTTTTGTGATCAAACCACCCTGTTTTTGTTCGTTCCTACAGGACCGTGTTTATGAGTCAAGAGTCGGTGTTGATCTGCGTATGGTCTCCTATGAGACTGCTACACGACTTGACCCCCTACTCCAAGCAAAGAGGTCCAGGCTTGTTTATCCGTCACAGAACTTGATCGACCTGATCTGGGAGGATAAACCGATGCGTTCGAAAAACAAGATCTATGTGCAACCTATTGGTTACACTGGTGAGTTGAACTTTTCATTCTCTCCACTTTATGACTAACCCATGGCAATCATAATAGGCCAGGATGCTTCGGAAAAGCTTGCGGTAGTCCGTGACTGGATTAAAAATGTGTCTCCATCTGGTACGACACTGTCAAAAGACCACCCACCGTCGCCATCTCAGCAGCACGTTGGTACATTGGTGACCGATCTGGCCTACATCGGTGAGTTTGGTTTTCGTCCCGTACTCACATTGTGCTTACAAGACTTCGTTTTTAGCCTATGTGCTTAATCTCGGTGGCGATGATATCCCATTCAATCCCGGGTTCATCTCATACCTGTGCATCGGTCTCGACCGTGCTATCTTGTTCATCGAACAGGAGAAGGTTGAACAGCCCACACGCTCCTATCTCGAGAACCTTGATGTCGAGATCCGGGATTACAACAGCATTTGGTGGTTTTTGCACATGCGCGAGTGGGGTGATGGCAAAGTCTGTGATTAACCCTGTTGCTTTATTGGTTGATATTGACCCCACTATGGATATCAATATCAACAGGTGATCATCTCTCCTCAAACACCGCACGCCATCTCACTTTTGTTGACGCGCTATCGTTATACTATCGCCCCTTCGATCATTGAGGAGATGATGAGCGTTAAGAACGAAATCGAGATTGGGGGACTTAAGTATGCATACCTCCGTGATAGTGCTAGTTACGTGCAGTTCCTCGCTTGGATTGATGAGAAGATGTCCAAAGGACTACAAATCACTGAGTGGGAGGCTGCTTGGCGACTTACAGAGTTCAGGAGTAAGGCGAAGAACTATATGGGACTCGCGTACGAAAACATCTCTGCAACAGGCCCCAATGCTGCTCTTCCGCATTATACCCCCCAGAAGAGCACCAGTTTTATCATTGACAGAGAAACTCCTTATCTCAACGACTCTGGGGGACTATATCGTGATGGCACATGCGCCACGGCACGGACGGTACACTTTGGTCATCCAACGATAGAACAAAGCGAGGCGTACACACGAGTGTTACAAGGCCACGTAGGTGGATTTCCGCTCACCAGAGGAAGGCACCCTGATGTTCACGCGTGTAGATTGCCGTTGACAGCGCGATTTTCCCGAAAGGTACAACGGGTAGACAGCTAGGTGTCCTTGCGCGGAAGAATTTGTGGCAAGGCGGGATGAACTACATCGTGAGTTGATGCACGTCATTTGATCAATTTTTGTTGGGATCACTCATGACGCTATCTAATCTACAGCATGGTACAAGTCACAGTGTCAGATCGTCCCTCAAAGGGATGCACGACTTCTCAAGCGACGTACCATTGGCTCATGGCCACGTTCTCACCAACGAACCCGGTTACTGTAAGTCATATCTTTATTCATTTCTGGGTTGGTCTTCTGACACAGAACAGACAAGCCCGATGAGTTCGGTATCCGGATAGGATCTGTTCTCGTCGTGCGCGAGGTGCGCGCCAAACACGCCGACTTGGATAGTTGGCTTGGCTTTGAGCGCCTGACCTGCGTGCCGATCCAGACGCGCATGGTACTTGAGCACATGCTTAGCAATGAGGAGAAGGAGTGGTTGGTTCAGCATAACCGCGCATGCCTGGAAGCGCTCGAGGGCTTACTCCGTGATGATGAGCGTGCAATCAGGTGGCTGCACCGCGAGGCAGACGACATTGGCGTCGCTCCTGCACTGGGCAGCAACACCGTGTCTATTCTATCCGCGTTGACTCCCTAGTACTATTTCATTTTATCCCGGATCATCTTTTTCTCACACCGATTCTTGATGTTGTTTTCTATCACTGACTGTCGCAGCCTGAGGGCGGGCAAATGAATCGGTGAAAGCGAAAATCCTGACTCATTCTCGGAATTATCAACGTTGAATTGTTTCTATAGATATTCTTATTACTTTCCGTGCAGCGATTTTGCACGATTCGTGTCGATTTGATTGCTGTTTTATTTTCAAGGTATGGTTAATGTATACGATCTTATCTAACCTTATATTATCTTACCACTACACTCAGCCTAGTCAGGTACACTCGTGGGTCAAGTGTCCCCAATGCCGGCGTTCTATTAAACCGTTTTTCTCACTGGCAATCCAATCGCCATGTCTCCCCCTCCCCTCTGTTTCCCGTCTACCAGACGCACTTTCTGGGCGAAGAAAAAGGACCATGACGATGACGATCATGACGATGACGACATTGACGACAAGTTTGAGGGCACCTCACTGGTACCGAGTCCGGCTCCGAGCCTATCCTTTAAGACGGATACGGAATCGTACAGACAATACCGCACAGTATCGAAGCCTATCCCTCGTAAACTTATTCGTGGCAACACCCGAATGAAGCCTGCTTGGGCCCGGGGATGGGGAATCGACTGGGGACTCGGCCGCGAGGACCGCAAGGATGAGGATAAGGAGGACCTCCTTAACGAGACTACTATCCTTCGAGATATCCCTACTACCTACCTCCCAGAGACTGTGCAGTCCATCGTGTCTCAGCACTCGAGCCAGGGGAATTCGGAGAAAAGTAACGATACTCAGGAAGAAATCCGTATGGTACCGGGGCCAGATCGCTTTCATGATCATATTCTTGGCAACAGTCCTCGAAACAGGCTCCATCATGGATTTGGACTTGGTTTACCTCACAGGGATGAGGAAAGCGATGAAAGCCCCACAAAGATAGCGGGCTCACATTCCGCTGGTGTGACCTTCATGGACCATCATATCGATCCTGATCCCAACAGAGCTGACCCCGTTTCCTTCACACCCTGGCCGAGCCCCATGTCTCAGAGCTCGAAGAATTCCCAAGATTCCAAGCAAAGTAAGGATACTCGGGATAGCAGAGCCCCCAAATCTTCTCGTGGAAGCAACGTCTCCGTCAATTCTCCCATCACTGGATCAGCCCTCGAGCGCAAAAAGGCCTATCAAGACCCCATACGTGAGTACGTTCACACGTACGCCCGACTTGTCGAGCTGCGCAAGCAGATGGCAAAGGACAATCTTGATTACTAGTTTGTCCCTCCTTCTCTTTCTCCCCTTCTCTATACTCACACGTGTCTATGCGTTAGCGTTGTAATGTATGAAGATCCTCACCAATCTGAGTACACTGCCGAGGCTGACAAGCGCAGGGAATGGATAACAAAGTACGCCTGTCCTCAATTCTCGAGTCATTATCGAACTAACACCAAACACAGCTTTACGGGCTCGGCTGGTCAAGCGATCATATCCAACACTGCAGCTTATCTGATCACCGACTCGCGTTATTGGCATCAAGCCGAGCAAGAGCTTGATGAAAACTGGACACTCATTCGCGTTGGCACGCCTTCTGGACATCGGGACTGGGTAGACTGGATTTCTGTGAGCATTTTCGCTGGTACCTTGAAGGCGTTTGTGATCAAACGACCCCGTTTTGTTTTTTTTTTCCTCACAGGACCGTGTTTATGAGTCGAGAGTCGGTGTTGATGCGCGCATGATCTCCAATGAGACTGCTGCACGACTTTCTCCTCTGCTCCAAGCAAAGAGGTCCAGGCTTGTTTATCCTTCACAGAACTTGATCGACTTGATCTGGGAGGATAAACCGATGCGTTCGAAAAGCAAGATCTATGTGCAATCTATTGAGTACACTGGCGAGTTCAGCTTTTTATTCTCTCCACTTTATGACTGACCCGTGGCAATCACAATAGGCAGGGATGCTTCAAAAAAGATCATGCAAGTCCGTGACTGGATTAAAAATGTGCCTCCATCTGGTATAACACCGGCAACAGACCCACCGTTGGCATCTCACCAGCACGTTGGCACACTGGTCACCAATCTGGCCTGCATCTGTGGGTTCGTTTTTCGTCACTCGTTCATTTTTACTAACAAGACTACGTTTCTAGCCTATGTGCTTAATCTCCGTGGCGATGATATCCCATTCAACCCCATTTTCATCTCATACCTGTACATCGGTCTCGATCGTGCCATCCTGTTCATCGAGCAGGAGAAGGTTGAACAGCCCGTGCGTTCCTATCTCGAGAACCTTGATGTCGAGATCCGGGGTTACAACGACGTTTGGTTGTTTTTGCGCACGCGAGAGTGGGGTGATGGCAAAGTAATCCACCTGCCTTTCCTCCGTTGATTGATATTGACCCCCGCCATGTATATCAACAGGTGATCATCTCGCCTCGAACATCATATGCCATCTCGCTTACGTTGACGTACTATCGTTATACCATCGTTCCTTCGGTCATTGAGGAGATGATGAGTGTTAAAAACGAAGTCGAGATTGAGGGACTGAAGCGGGCCTACCTCCGTGATAGTGCTTGTTACGTGCAGTTCCTCGCCTGGCTTGATGAAAAGATGTCCAAAGGATTACAGATCACTGAGTGGGAGGCTGCCTGGCGACTCACAGAGCTTAGGGGCAAGGCGAGGAACTATATGGGACCCGCGTACGAAAATATCTCCGCAACGGGCCCCAATGCTGCACTTTCGTCTTACAGACCCCTAAAGAGCTCCAGTTCTATCATAGATAAGGAAACTCCTTATCTCAACGATTCTGGGGGCCAGTATCGTGATGGCACGTGTGGCACGACACGGACGGTACACTTTGGTCATCCAACAACAGAACAACGCGAGGCATTCACACGGGTGTTACAAGGCCACGTAGGTGGATTTCCGCTTGTCAAAGAAAAGGCGTACTGACGTTCATGTATGTAGATCGCCATCGACAGCGCCATTTTCCCGAGGGACACAACGGGAAGACAGCTAGATGTCCTTGCACGGAGGTATCTGTGGCAGGGTGGGATGAATTACATGGTAAGTTCATACACGTGTTTTGATCGAGGATCACTCAATCACTCTTATGATACCATCTGATCTACAGCACGGTACCGGTCATGGTGTCGGATCATATCTTAAAGGGTTGCACGGTTTCTCAAGCGATGTACCGTTGACACATGGCCACGTTCTCACCAACGAACCCGGTTATTGTAAGCCCATATCTTCCTTTATTCACTCCCGGGTTGGCCTTCTGACATCGAACAAGACAAGCCCGATGAATTCGGTATCCGAATAGGATCTGTTCTCCTCGTGCGCGACGTACGCACCAAGCACACCGACTCGGATAGTTGGCTTGGCTTTGAGCGCCTGACTTGTGTGCCGATCCAGAGACGCATGGTGCTTGAGCACATGCTTAGCAAAGAAGAAAAGGACTGGTTGAATCGGCACAACCGTGCATGCCTGAAAGCGCTGGAAGGCCTTTTCCGAGACGATAAACGTGCACTCAAGTGGCTGCGCCGTGAAGCAGAACGTGGCATTGGCGGTGGCATTGGCGTCCCAGCTTCACCAGCTTCACCGGGCGGCAACGCCGATTGGAACTAGAAAACCCTTTTTCGCGTTTGGGTCACCATGTCCATCCTATCCGGGCCAATTCCCTACTAATTTATTCGGTCTTTTTCTGGATATCTTTTCCTCACAACCCCCCCTCAACCCATTCCTCACAGCTCTACTGATCAGTTAACGATTTATTCGACAACATGACGACTGTCGAAGTTGTTTTTTTCGGTTGTTGGTTTGAAAATATCGATATTGCAGGGTTTTTTTTATTCCTATTACTTTCCGTGCTGTTGCACGATCTATGTTGATTTTGATTTGATGGCTGTTTTCTCCTCAATGTATTGCTAGTGCGTATACAAGATCCTGGCAATTGCCGGACTGTCATGCGTTCTCTTACATTCATGTAGCCTTTCATGATGTGTGTAGATATGTGTATGATAAATGCGGTATGAATGCCACGAAGCCGGGATGAAGAAAAGAGATACATGAGTAAGCGCACCGGAAGGCGGCCAAATACCGTATACAGGTACCGCCGCCATCGCCATCCCTACGTATCTATCGGCGGTTGGTCTTGCCCGCCTTCCGCTTCCCGGCGAAGAGGTGTTTCGGCTGAAAATAAGAAAAGCGTGGAAATGATGGGTATCGTCAGCGCCGGGAGGAAATAGAAATGGAGGAAAGCCAGCACTGCGGAAGGGCGCAAGCACCAGAAATGAATAATATATAAAAAACAATAATTACCATTTTGACTCTGATCGCACGGTCGCTCTCGCCTGCCTTCGCGAGCATGTTTCGTCTACGCTGGCCGAGATTTCGTAGCCGTACTGCCTTGGTGGCTTGCTATTGTATTGGTTATTATATTGGCGTAGAGGGGGCCGAAAAAAAGATTAGTTAGAAACCATCACGTCAAATAAACGGGAAACAAAGACGCACCCCTTCGTCTCGCAGACCCGCAAGTTGCCGATTGGACCGTGGCACACGCATCCGAGCGATGACCGCACCCGAATCGGCCTTGGCCCTTTTACGCGGAGTATCCTCTTCTCCGTCAACTTCCATCGTTTCTTCGTCTTCTCGCGATCCCTCTGACACTGCATCGTCACCGTCATCAACGTCCATGCCGTCCGCTTCCTCATCATGTTTGCGTTTGCGCCCCGCGGCACGCATTTTGGCGATCATCACGGCGCGTTCCTGCAAGCGGCTCGGATCGATCCCCGCTTTGGTTAGGTCCGTCGTCAAGTCCGTGAGCGTACGAAGGCCCGCGGTTCGCGGCAGACGAGCTTTGTTCTTCATCTTCTTTTTACTTTGCGCTTCCAACTTGTGGCCAAGAGCAACTTTCGCCGCCGCCGCGTCACGCTCATCGTCAGAGTCGAACTATAAACATAAATCATCCATCGGGACCAGTCAGTAGGGGATAAACAGGTGTGAAATCATGTGGAGAATTTTCCCGTTGGAAGAACCTACCATGTCCTCTTGGTCATCGTAGAAGCCTTCTGCCTCGAGCATCTCTTCCTCACGCTCGAGGGCTTCTAACTTCTCTGCGATGTCGGGATCAATGAAATCGGCAATATTCTTGCCATCCATGATCTCTGGTATGGTGTCATCCTTCCACTCGTCGTTTGCGAGGATGTAGTTCTCTGCCTTGCAGTTCAGCTACCCCAAGAACATTACAAAGGCACAATACGCACTTTTGAGGTTGATATTGTAGACCCCGGCACCACCCTCCTCCAGCTCAACATCTCTCTCGAGTTTCCGCCGGTCAGGGTCATTCTTGTCGTACTTCTTGCGTTGCTTGACCGCTTCTGGAATGAACGGTTCCCGAACAACATCGTCACGCGGCTTCGGCTGGGCAACGTGAATGCGATTAATGATGGTGTTTATTTTGCTGCCCTTGAGTTTTGTATCAACCCGCTGCGCTAGAAGCGCATCGCAAGCCTTATTTTTGAGGTCCATTACACCCTCTTCGGAGTGACAAGACACTTGTACATGTTGCAGGCCCTCAGTGTCGATGATTTCTTGTACAAATGCGCGATTATCCGGAGTCAGGTCCTCGAGGCGTGTAACATCAACCTTGTTGATAACGAGCAGGGTAGGCTTGCCTAAAAATAGAGGCTTGATGGAGTGGAATAATTTACACTACAGATTTGGGTTAGAAGCGGTATATTTGCGGACAAGTCACCACGCACCTGCGCTTCAATGGTATACCCACATTGTTCACTAAGATCCATGAAATATAATACACAGCTTTTCAGGTGCGCCAATGCAGTGATACTCTGCATCTCTATCGTGTTCATATCCTCCAGTGGATGGTCTAAAATCCCGGGGGTGTCGATAACCTGCCATCGTAGATACTTGTAGTCTAGATGACCGACAAAAAGAGACTTGGTAGTGAATGCATATGGCTGGACGTCGACGTCCGCGCGCGTGACCTTGTTAATGAACGACGATTTACCGACATTCGGGTAGCCGCAGATAAGGAGGGTGCGTGTATTGGGATCGATGGCAGGCAGACGCGATATATGCTGCCGGACTTGCTCAAGGTACGCTAATGGGTCTTTTTGGCGGCGCATGACAGTAGCCATTCTATAAATGGACACTGTTCAATGACCTTAAACTCGAGAGTGCAAAAGCGTGGGGCGTACCGGCCAAGTGCTGCTCTTTTTAGTTGTTTGCATCGATACAAACTGTCCCCAAACTTGAGTAGCCGAACGTAATCTTTTGCGACCTGATCAATGAGATGCCGTGCGGTTCGTAATTGGCCGAGAGCGAGCTTGTAGTGATTCTTGTCGTACAATACATTCATCAGAGAGGACAGAAACGGATGCAAGTCCTGCATGCGTGCCGTACAGGGTAAACGAAATGTCAGCCCTAGAGCACGACAGAGGGCGTACATCGAGAATCGGGAATTCAGAGAGAATCGCGCCAAGCTTTTCGTCAAAGGAATCTTGGGTGAACTTAACTTTGCGCATGTAAAAGTTACGAATGCGACTGATCTTGAAGTTTTTGTGAATAACCTATGGAAAGATGTAAAGACTCGGCCATTCGATACAAACGTTGACAACAGACGGTAGGTGTTTTCCGTTGGGTTTTAGACAAAACAATGTCCAAGAAATCTGCCGCAGTGGGCACGGGTGCGATGGTTTTCAGTCCGCTCGTAGACATTCTTGTTGTAGAGCTACTGTATGCTGCTGCCGAAGTAGACGACAAATTTTCTTATTTTCTTTTTTGGCAATTTCTCACGGTTAGCATGAATAAAAGCACTCTATATACCCAATGTACAAAATGTGTAGAAATCGACAGCAAGTAAAACATGGAATGAGATGTCACCGAACTATTACATGCATGGTATCCACACTCTACGTTGGCACCGACCTAGCCCTTGGTTGATATGATTTTGTTCATGACGATGAATGAGGAGAACGAGCATTGTACTATGCAACTAAGTAAGCATTGACTGACCCAGATATGACTTGATAATGGCTTCATTAACTTTACAGAAATATAAGCAAAACTCGAATGAGGAACAAAGAAAGGGACCCACTATCCACGATGATTCTCTGAGTTGCACGGATATCCTGGCGGCAAAAATACGTTCGGTAATCATAGGTCGAGAAGTCAAGAAACCTACAAGCATAGATGTAAAATGCTATAAAATGGCGTTTTCATTCGAAAGTATAGGTCAAAGAGACGGCGGGTTAACATACAATGTACAACTCCTGTTTTTGCACGCCCTTGCGCTTGTGTACCTGCGCAAAATGTGCGCGGAAATATTCTGCTACGTCCTCGTACCTGTTTTCGCGCTCCCCGTACGAAGTGATGCTGTAGCCATGGGAATAAGCGAAGGAATCAACGACAGCGGTAATTAAAACACACTATCGCTTAACCATTACACCCGACTGAAGCTTCTTCTTCAAGAGGTCGCACTAAAAATCCGCTATATCAGAACCCAAATGCCTTTCAGCACTACACAGTATCCACCTTGTTCAGCATTAGAACCATGTTCGAATTTTTTAACAATTTATTCGAGCAGGTGGTCGTGAAAAGTTGCAGAGAGTCGTCAATCCGATTCGTCCGCGGATCCTCTTCAAGGTACTGTTTGGAGGAGCGGCGTTAATACGATTGGCCAAACATACGGAAGGTTTCATGAGCATGGAAGCCCGATGGATGACCATGTGGCTCACCTGGTCGAATGCGGAAATGGGTGCCAAGAAGATAATTGCAGTGGCTGAAAGATAAGCGTCAGTAACGATGAAGATCAGATATATGAAGCATTGGGGGGAATCATGATAAGGATTGGGATCGGCTCTTGTGTGCTTCGCACGATCGAGACGGAATGGGGAAGAAACGGAAATAATGAAGTCTTGAAACGACTAGAGTGATATTTACCGTCGTCAAAATAAGGCACCCAGGCATGCCGCTATGTGAAGGTGTTAGACGAGTGCGGAACTCGGTTGTCGCCTTAGCCTGACCGCTTACCTGGCCTCTCTAGCAAGAGCCGGTACAACACATTAATAAAGGAGAAGTTAGAATAGCAGTGGAGAGAACCCACAGCGCCGCCCACATCATACAACATCCATGTATAGTGGGTTCCACCGAAATTGATATCGAAAGAGTGTTCAGTGACACCAAGTGTCTGCAAACGAACGTGCAAAATGTCATCTAGCGTTGAGATTAGATACAATACAAGGCAGGCGACACTGTGACTCACCTGTCGTAGGTAGATAGTCAGGTTCAGCTATTCGATGTATCTCGTCCAAGAAGCTAAAATTATGATGTGAGTGGAATGGGTTGCAGAAGCAGGTGATGCGCGAACAATGCTGCGGACTCTTCCAAACGTAGTCTCCGCATTCGAAGAAGGGTCTTCACGGCGGGGTGCTGCCATAGCTCAGCAACGTCGTATTGCAGCTCTGACAGCAGACGTGCGGCCATGTTGGCTACAACGCCTTGGCCAGAGGAAGTCCCACTATGGATATCAGCAACAGGCCAAGATCGCGTCGAAGTCACAACAGACTGCCAGCCTGCACGAACGAACACGCCAGGGCGACCGCCGGCAACTGTGATGCCGCCACTGAGTTCAGAAGCAAGACTGTCCTCGATAGTGACCAGTGGCAGGAGCGTGTGGCGGATGCGGGAGATCTGAGGTGGCCAGTTCGATTCTATATAGACCTCTTCGTCCTGATTGACATGGGTAGTAAAGTCCCAGTCAATTTCATCCAAAATGGTACGGACGGCCTTGATTGCATTAAAGTAGACAATTGGACGCCATGAAGGACGCTCGCGGTCTAATGTCTGGGAAGCGTGGTATAATTGGAATTGCTTCTGCAGTGTTGACTTGCCCGACTCTGCCTGTCCTAGGAGCATGACTAGCGAGGATTATCAGTCAGTTACCTGCGGGGGAACTGAAAGTCCGATGCCAAGGAACTGTGGAGAGGAGTAGAAGGGGGTGGGTGGCACACCTTTTACCTCCTTCCTCTGCTTCTGCCGTTTCTTGACCGCATCCCTTTCACGCTGTGTAAGGCGTATAAGAGATGGACGCATATATTTAAGAAAAAGGGTAAGAGCAAACCTTGATATCATCGTCAATAGCTTTGCTAACACGACGAGCCTGGTCGTTATCAAGTACGCCGGGCATGGAGGAATGGAATAGGGAAGGGAGAAAAGAGAAGGATGTCAAGAGAGGGGAACACGAGATGTGGAGACGGAGAAGGATATATGATGAAGGCAGGCAGGCCAGCTGTACAAGAGGAAATCATTTAGTGATCACATTTCCCAAGGTCCTTAACCAAGGCCGTCCGTCAATTTCGTACCTTAGTCGGGCCCAATTCTCGGTTCGGGAGTCCGATAATACGGCTCGCTCGGACCTCTCACGCCTATCCGCGTCGCACCGCTTACTCTCATTGCTTTCCTGTACTAGTACTTACTTGTATCCTTTAGCCAGGTTCTAAAGATGCCGTTGACACGGCTATGTTTTTTCCAGTTTCAGTAGAGCAATCATCGTCAGTATCACGGTCTGTCTTTATCGCCGAGCGCTCCGATAAAAAACATATGCACATGCCGGATATGTACAAATGAAACGCGCCTGAAAGAAAGTGCGAAATGTTTTTGCCCACAGGGGGAAAGATTGCACGAGAAAATCTCAGCCGAGGAGTAACTCTTGTCCCAATTTCTATGGTAAGGAGCACAGGATCACATCAAAGAACCTGTCATCCTGGTTACGCCCTGACAGGATCTTGCCGTTTGCCCTGACTTGGAATGTCTGACTTTGCCGGGTGATGTGATGAGGAGCTAGATGAGGAGTTAAATTATTATAAAATTATTTGGATAACTTCTTCTATTATGTAAACCTTCCCCTGTCCAAGTCAAGGATGTCCACGTGATTATGACGGTAATTAGCCCCGAGACCCGACCCGTGCAACATCGTTTTCTTGCTTTCGTACGGTGAGATGTCCAAGCTTCAATTCCAACAAAACAAGTTTTCGGTTGCCTCAAGGACTGCTTATGACGTTCTTCCAGTTGAATCAGGAGAAGAGTCTGAGCAAGAGGAGGTGTCCGAACCCGAACCAGTGGTTCTTCCGGTCGTGTGTGTGGCGATATCATCTTAAAATTTTCTACGACAGCTAAATCTCTCATGCTCGCACAGAGACACGCCGTCCAAGCCTTCTAAAACCGCCATTAAAAAGGCAGCGAAGGCTACTCGTCAAGAAAAGAAACAGCAGAATCGTGGACCGCCATCAGGAGGTGACACGTCTGAACGGTCATCTCCGGCATCCACTCTGCCTCTTGAGGAACCCGAGACCAGTCCTCTGACAGCTACTTCAGATGAACTCCCAGTAGAGCCACCTGAACCCTCCCCTCCCAAGGTCAAAGCAAATCATACCCCAGCTCGCGTGTCTCCCGCGTCAAATGGGGATCCAATCAAGCCCAGTGTTGCTTCCCCACGGCCGGACCGCCCTGAGCAGTCATCGGATCTCCCATCGAAGACCCAACATAGCCCACCTACAACGGTAGCTCGTCCACCCCCTCAATCCCCCCCTCCAACCCCGCCGACAAAACAGATGCCTCCATCTTCTGAATCTGTTGTTTCCAGTCCATCAGGCAGCAGAAAAGATCTTACTCGTTCACCGCCTATCAAATCTACGACAGACCCGGAGGCCGAAAAGTCTGCTAAGAAGGGTCACAATGTCTTGGTTCGAACCCTATGGGGTTTCATCATGATTGGCGGGTTTTTGGGTCAGCACCACCTCATTGTGCAGAACGGCCTGTTAGTTAACATGCACCTTCATAGGGTGCCTCCTCATGGGTCATATCTGCTTGATCATCCTTGTTTTTCTGTGCCAGACTCTTGTCTATCGTGAAGTGACTCGATTATTCACGCTTATGGATTCCAAACCCGTGGAATATCGTGGCAAGGATCCCTGGAGCAAGACACTGAATTGGTACTTCTTCGCCACGGCAAACTATTTCCTGTACGGAGAGAGTATCATTTATTACTTCAAGGTACCTATTCCGTCATCTCGCAACGTCTTTCCCGCTTTCCTTATGCCTTTCAATTGTAGCACGTCGTGTTTGCAGATGCAAATTTCCTTCCGTTCGCCACGAACCATAGGATTATCAGCTTTACGCTCTACACGATCGGCTTTGTAGGATTCGTCATGTCGCTGAAGAAAGGCTTCCTGAAACAGCAATTCGGACTATTCTGCTGGGTACATATGACGCTGTTGCTCATCGTTGTCTCCAGGTATGAATCTACTTGCCGGAGTGACGATTATTCATCTCACGCGGGTTTCCAGCCACTTCATCATGAACAACATCCTCGAAGGTCTCATCTGGTTCTGGGTCCCCGCGTGCCTCGTCATCTGCAACGACGTCTTCGCATACGTCTGTGGGATCACCATGGGGCGTACACCTCTCATCAAGCTCTCTCCAAAGAAGACAGTTGAGGGTTTCGTCGGCGCGATTCTGTGCACAGTCGTCTTTGCCTTGGTCTGGGGTACCTTGTCCAGCCAATTTAATTACATGATCTGTCCCGTGCACGACTTGGGTGTCAACGCATTTAGCGAAATGAAATGCACACCGAATCCAGTTTTCGTCTGGCGCGAATGGGTCATCTGGAAACCGGTTGCTACGTTCCTGTCAACCATAGTGCGTCCCCCCTTTCGCCCGGATCAATGGTTTTTTTTGGCTCATTTAATGTGTTCTTATTTGTGTAGCTCCCTGGCGAGATCCACACGATCTCGTACATGCCCTATCAATTCCATTTATTATTTATGGGATGCTTCGCCTCATTGGTCGCGCCCTTCGGAGGCTTTTTCGCCTCAGGTTTCAAGCGCGCCTTCAACATTAAAGACTTTGGGGACAGCATCCCCGGACATGGGGGTATGACTGATCGAATGGATTGCCAGTGCGTCGACAATGTATTGACGATCGCATTCAACGGTCCTGATCTCTGATCACAGATTCTTGATGGGTGTGTTCGTCTATGTCTACCACAGCAGCTTCATCCGCGAAAATCACGTTACTGTCGGCTCGGTGCTTCAAACGATTGTCAGTGGGCTCACAATCGAGGAGCAACTGGAGCTTATCGACAATCTCAAGCACTATCTTCGCGGCCAGGGCATCACCGTTTAAGTTTTGTGCTTTTCGCTAAAAATTTACCGTGGTCGTTACCGCATTTCCTTAACGTACGTCCCGTCATAGCGGTCCAGCTCGGCACGCATCCCATTCCATCATTTGTTTGATGCATGTTGCTATGAAAAAAAAATTATTGCTTAAAGTGTAGTCTTGAGTTTCATTGGAAATGCATGAGCGCGCAATACAAACATGATCATAGACCACAGCATAGGGAAACGGCGGGAATAAGAAAAAAAGGTTGATTCATGAACGGGGTTTCTCCTGTAAGCCAAAGGTTCAGCAAACAAATCAGGAAAAAAGTATTGTGACACCACGGACTTTCTTCTCCTTCCAGAGGGCAAGTAGACCCACGCCAGAGACCTTCACCACTTTGAATCGAACACCAGGGATATCACCCTTCGCCTTACCACGACGACCGAAACCGGAGATGAGGACTTCGTCATTCTCGTCGACGAAGTTTAGACATCCGTCATTCTGATGAGAGAATTCCGAATCTGAGCATTCCAAAACATCGCAGAACCAATGAAAGGACGTACGGGGACGAAAGCCGTGACTTTCTTCCCGTTCTTGATGAGTTGTACACGCACACACTTGCGGATGGCAGAGTTAGGCTGCTTCGCCTCAACGCCAACCTTCTCGAGGACGATGCCCTTGGCATGTGATGAACCCCCTGTGGGGGATGTCTTGTAGAAGTTGCCAAGTGCACGCTTTTTGTAAGATTTATCGGCCTAATTTTTCGGGAAAGTTAATTATATTCAACGAATCTGTATGCAAAGGATGATATATTGAAACGCACCCAGCGGTTATCCCTACGGGTATTCCTGAGCTTGCGTGCCGCCTGTAATCCGCGAGGCTTGTTAGCTGAGGTGAGGGCGATAATCAGTTATGATAAGAAAGCAGAAATAGCAACAGACGACTTGCATCCCATTCTTGTTGCGGAGGTCGGTGTCGGGAGTGGTTGCCGTTTGAGAGAATATGAGTGATGATACGATACCAGGATATAAACTGTTACAGTTCTTTCCCACGATTCATTTATGGTAATGATCCATCATCATGTGAACTGCTCCCAGGACAGACCTAGGGCGAGCTGGGCGGGCCCGGCTCCTTGACTCGCGCTCAAAGAGCGTAACTCGCTGTCTGATTTCTGGGTATTATGCGCCTTTGTGTGCTCGTTCTTTCATCTCCAACTTACGGAAATTCGGCATGTATGATAGATAACCTCCGTCAGGTGGTGTGGTTATCTTTACCTTCTGGACATCTCTACCACTCATATGGGTCTGCTGTGCCTGCTTTATCTTTGGAGGGGTCTTTGTACGCCATCCACTACAGGTCACCATGTCAAAAAAACCTGTACCGGACACAGCCGATGCGATCATCGCTAACCACACGAAACATTGATCCATTTTCTTCCTGACTTTGCACGAAGGACAGTTTGATGAACTTGCAGTCCGCTCTCACAGGAGCGGCGGTAAGTCGGTGTCGGCGAAAATAGTCACCTACACATGCATCCACAAAAGCGGTGGCGTTTCAAATGTACATATCCGACTCGAGTTAAGGGTCATATCCGTACAAGCAGTGTGAATCTGAAGCACTTAGAAGGCCACCGTCTGCTATGGGATCTATGCGTTTGTGAGGGGTTACAGCGCCCGACGCGACCTAACAACGTTATGTCTCTTCTTGGGGTTGTGAATCGACAATCATATTAAGGATACCTGGAGCTGGTTGCCAGAAGGCGACCGCAGCCCGGATTTTAGGATGCCAACCGTATCCTCCACGGTTACGGGCAAAGAAAAAAAAAAAGGCAGTGCCTCCCTCGTGGGGTAACGAATAAGGCAAAAATAGCCATTGCTGATCTATGCTTGTCGAAGCGCTTCGCCTTCCTCACTCAGTTCCGCGTCCAGTTGTAACTGCCAGCGAGATCGGATCATCAGTCAGTGTCTGAATATGTGGACACTGTCTCCGATTATAGGAACACATGATGCCAAGGGGCAATGGGCAAATAAGCCCTTTATCGAGGATGTCTGAAGCCGAATTTGATATGATTCGCGTCGAGACTCGGACACAAAATGGACTTACAACCGTGTATCGATGGCTTCGTGTCTCATATGGTTGGGTATTCACCAGATTACAAGTACTGTGTCCATATAAAGCGATAGATTCGATCCATAGAAGTGGGTCATATGCTCGGCAGCAGTGCCTACGGGCTTACAATGAAGCGATGATGGACCTTGCCGGAAATTTATACGTTGTCAGAGGGAAATTTTCCGATGCGATGCGAGTTCCGACTGCACCACTGCGATCAACTCCGCCTATCTTCTATCCACAAGGTGTTATGTCGCGATTAACATTGGCGTATCTTTTCTAGCTACTGCGCTAGCTGTACTTAGTCGTTTTTAGACTAAAAAGTCTGGACAACAAAGGACGGATGATGTAAGGTGTTCGGGGATAAAATAGATCGACAATTAGAGTTTTTGTATGAATGATTTTAGTCGATCTTGATCGAGTTGTACAGCTTCCGAATTGCCCAATATGTTGCCAAGAACCCGATAGTACCTACACACCATATAATCAGTCTCTGGGAGAGCGACGCTGGAAAAGACTGACCTGTCACTAAGAAATCTAGAATGACCAAGAGGAAGAGGTATCCCAGGTATAGGACAACGCTGGAGAAAGAGTCGAGCGAGAGGCGTGATATCCAGTAAAATAGTCCATAAGCTAACAACCAGAACGCACTGCCCCCGCCAGTAAGGAAGGCGCGCCAATGCCACCTAGTGACAAGTATGTGGGTTATGGGGCTCAAACCGTCAACTGAATGTAGACGCACCTGTACTCTTCAGCGCAGAGAGTGAAATATGTAAAGAGGATCGTAACCGTCGCGGTAGTCAAGCCAACGACGCTTGCGGTCAGTGCTAAAAAACCAAATGCGTAATACGCCCTAGACGCAAACAAGCTCGACAGAACAAAATACAGTTCTACGAATGCAGCGCCGAACGGGAGTATCCCGCCGAGTAAGGCAGTGGCCTTGCTTCCCATTTAGTGCTAGCATGAAGATATCCAATGCAAGCGACATACCCATGGCCTCAAATATTTTGGTGGAGGCGGAATTTGGCGAGGGATGGGATTGACTCTGACAGGGTGAGAAATTGCCTTAGGGAAATGGATAAGACAAGGCTAGTCGGGTACGGAACCGAACGTCATACCCCACGCTTAGACCCAAAATACGCGCCAATCGCAGATAATGGTGCAGAAATGCCGAACCAGAGGAGCACTATGAGGAGCATAGTGCCTGCAAACGGTGATATATTTAAAGACATGATTCGAGGTCCCGAAGTAGACTCACCAAAAGGAACAGCCCCGGAGGACTGAGCCGTGATTAAGAACACGTTGAGGAGAAAAACAACCGCAAAGATAAGTCTGTCAAAGCGTGAGCCATACCTCTATCATTACTTTGTCAAACCTACGTACGTAGGGAGGGCTGTTGCAGTGACGAAGGCATTCTTCCTACGGTTGGTACCTCCGAGGGATGCGTAGACCCTGCTTGAAATGTAACCCCCGATGCTACATACCACCGTGAGCTTTGCAAAACCCTGACGAATACCAAGCTACGGACGAACCTGCCGAAGAAGGTCCAACAGACCATCATTACTGTGGCGAGGGAGCCTCGGTTCGAAGGGGAAAGGAAGCCCAACAAAGCAAACACTGAGCCACTCAGATTAGTGTGAGATATTTAAAGCAGGGCCTAAATAGACACACCCAAAGTAATTCCAACCATGGAGCATAGTTGAGCGCCATTCCCCACGAGCGCGGAGAGTATTAGGGGATTATCGGGGGTTCGGAAGACTTCACCATGAACGAGTTTCCAACCCCAATCCTCTTGGACATCCTCCTGTAAGATTACATTAGAATAACCGATGATAAGACTGCAAATATAGGTGAACACACGCTGAGGTCAATTGCGTTGTATCGAGAGATCTGTGAGACAGTGCGTCAAAGCGAATAGAAACGCAAGCGGCAGGATGCACATACGTCTCGGGATATACTACGGTAGACGATCATAGAGACCATAGCGCAGAGGAACACAACAATTACTAGCGAGTTGATCAGACTGAACCAATGAATACGCGGGTCGAAGATATGAAGGTAGTTGTCCCATCGAGTTGCCTGCAGGGAGTTGACAAGTCACTTGACAAGGAATGGAGGCAGTACGAAGAAATTTACCCATGGAGTGGAAGATTCCTGCAGAAATAGTTAGACCTGCTTTTACTGAAGGCGACGAGACTTACATTCCACAACACGCGATAAGAATATCGAACACGGTTATCTTCCGTCTCGCTCAGAATCAAAGGTGGGACCCTAGAGTCACAATCGAGGATGCCGTCTTGGGAGTCACCACGGCTAAAAGAGAAATGATCAGGGAACATGGAGAAACGAGGAACGCGCTTGGCAGCTACCTCGAGGGCCACACAAGAACGCCCACGATGCGATTCTTCCCAGGGCTGGGAGAGTGGTATCTGGAGTTCCGTCATTTTGACATGGGCATTGGGGTCATGAAATCCGGAATAAATCGTACCTCAAAACGATATCATAATGGTTGTTCAACGCAGGTTGTTGCGCGTGCGGACCCTCGTCGTTTCCAAGATTAAATCCCATATCAAAGAACATGTCTCCCGACTTGACGTCAATCTTCATCTCGGCTGCAGGGAGACCGTCTACGAGCCAGTTCAGCGCATAGTCCTCCAGTATGCGTTCATTGATGAACTTGGCGTCGTCAGGAGGGACGGTGGATACACAGAGTTCCTTGCATGTCGCATTATCCTGCAGCATTTCGATCTAGGACAGTCGTCAGTCACAGGGGGATAGGACATGAGGGGCTTCGCACATCGTACGGTGAGTCGAAGATGCGATCACCAAAGAGAATGGAGCCCAGAGACTCGGGTTGTTTGTGAGGGCCCCCGTGTGGTTCACAAAAATGAAACTTGGAGTTATAGTAATCATCTGGGACGTCTACGTCAGAATATCGTATCAGAGGAAGGATTGGGCAACAGACAATTGATCAAGGACCTCTGAGAAATCCACGAATTATCAAGTTAGACGACGACCGCTCGGGATGTGAAGAAGGCACGCACCAATTTGGCATCATCTGCACCGGAAATCATTGGAGTTAACGCATTGACGAATAGGTCAACTTTCTCTCCTTGCTTATAGTCATGGGGTGCAGCGCCGGGAAGGTAGAACGTATGAACAGGTGTGGAGAACGTGAGGAGCGCGACTAGCACGGCACCACTGAGAAAGCGGCTCGTGGGTGACATAGCCGGGACGAGCGACGACGAATTGTTGTGAAAGCTTTGAGCGGCGGCAACTGCGCGCACGAGTTGCTATCTTTGGTATCACACAGCTGAGCTCAGTACACGTGGCAACATTTGACTCGCATGTCTACTTGTGCTATCCTCATGTAGCATATATTATTCACTCTCACAATTACTCCCATGTTAGAGTGTCTAGTAGAAATTATTTTATCCAGGAAATCGGAGAACTAACTCAGCGACCAGCGACCATGGGTGCGTTAGGCCTCGAGCGCGAAGACCGCGTGATTGTCTTTCCCAGCTCGGACAATAATCAGGCGACCGTCAATCAAATCTCCTGGCTGAACCCTCCTATGCGCGTCGACAGTCTGGCCATTCAGATAGAGACCACGCATTGCCACCAACGATTTTGCAGCACCTGGGTGAGAGGGTTGAGTGGGGAAAAGCTTTTACGGCCTGTGAAGACGCACTGGTATTTTTTGTTACGCCATGATTGACCGTCAGTTTCAAGACCGTCGTCCCGTACATTTCATCGGCGGGGATGGTAAAAAGGCGCCGGTCACTGGCGAGAGCCTCCAAAACATCATCGGCGTTTACTGTGGATACGTCCGTACCGAAGAGAACTCGGGTAATTGACTTCGCATGCTTAACACCTTCAGCTAGTGGGGATTGAGCGAAGAAATGTTCACTAACTCCGATGGGAACTACCTGTGTGCACCAGTTCCGTCACTTCGTCAGCAAGAAGCTTTTGGGCGATGCGCCCTTCGGGTCTTTTCTAGTTGACTACCTTGAGCGCGGGTTGTAATGTCTTGTTTACAACTCACGCTATGATCTTCAAGAACTTGTTCTATTTGCTCCATAGGCAATAAAGTGAACAGTTTCAAATACCGACCAACGTCTTCGTCACTCGCTTTCATAAAGAACTGCTGACTGTTTCATGCCAACAGCAGAAGGATAAAGTGATAACGCTTACCTGATAAAAATCATACACTGTGGTCAACTGCTCGTTCAGCCAGATGGCATTGCCTGCACTCTTGCCAAACTTCACGCCGCCCGCAGTCGCGAGAAGAGGCGTCGTAATACCATAGGCTCGTTGGTGGCTCTCGTCGCCCACGTCCAGTGCCTCATTCGTACGACCAATCATTTCGAGACCGGCGATGATGTTACCCCATTGGTCCGATCCCCCGACCTGGACAGAACACCCGGTCTTTTCATACAAAGCAAGAAAGTCATATGCCTGCAGAAGTTGGTATGAGAACTCCGAAAATGATATTCCTTGCTGTGAATTTAGTCGTGATTGAACACTACACAAGGCCGAATCAGCGCAGTTGAAATATTATATTGATTGGACCTGCCTTTCCCGTGCAATCATGCTGTTGACTCTGGCAGCTGTCCCGGCAACGCGCATGAACTCCAACACACCCAAATTCTTGAACCAATCTATGTTATTCATGATAAGAGGGGGGTATGACGCGCGTGGTGGAGTAATCCGCTTGTTTGCATAGTCGCGAGCGCGATCAAAGAACTTCTGGACCGAAGCAGACAGTTTGACCATGTTGGTTTCGACGGTGGCCTCTCCCATCTGAGGTCTCTCCATGGATCGTCCAGAGGGATCTCCAATCAACGCCGTAGCGCCCCCAATCTAGAAACGCGTGAGGCATAGGCCATGCAAGTCATCCTCACTTACCAGAGGGATCACCCGGTGGCCATCAAGTTGAAAATGGACCAAACACATCATAGGTAGAATGTGGCCAACATGTAATGAGTCGGCGGTGGGGTCTATGCCACAGTACACCACACGGCTTTGAGCCTGGAGAAAGCTCTGGAGTTGTTCAGGCCTAAAACCAGCTCAAGATCAACGCGCCATTCGCTCGAAAATGGACATTTACCCAACGCCTCACTTTGTAACTTGGGAAATAATGCCTCGCGAATTCAGTTCATCCAGCAAGCTCGCCCGAGTGGCCAGACCACGACGACAGAAATGTCTAGTGCATCGTTTGAGTGCGCAGCTGAAAAAGACGCGCTTCGATTCGGAACGAAACGAGTGCATGAGCGTCACAGGTTGTGACGAAGCGAACTTTTGGATCTGTGCCCCGGCGTGCCTGGGTTGTGAAACATCAAGGAGCGACCTCTTTACAACTTTGATAAATGTGTTGACACATCATGTAAACACGTCTATTCAAGTTGTAAGGGGTCGCTCCTGTTTTCTGTACTACAGTATTCAAAGCGCAACTGTGGGTGTACTGATAGTCAAGAAGGGAGTGCGCCATTTCGTCATGGGTGATATCGCATAGAAGCTTAATGTACATAATTTTCGATCACAATCCCGCGTACCCACTGGGTCCGAGCCTGTCAGGGAATCCCGTTAACGTCCAGCAGGAAACCGACCTGGCAAGTGATCGCTCTGCTCCGACCACGTGAGTACGCGCTGGCCTCTTTGGCCGCGTCAACGACTTTGCGTGCCGTCGGGACAAATTGACCATGATCATGGTCCGGTCGGATCATCTGTTTCGTGGTCCACGGGTGCACGACGTGGCAACCCTTCTATTTCTCTTCACACCCTTTCCATCCTTATGTCTTTTCGTCGCCGTTTGTCTGTTGCTCTACAGCCCGGTCAGTTTACCCGCCGTTTTTACACCTCAAAGTCTTCTAGTACTCCAGTCACTATCGGTATTCGTCGTGAGGACCCGGCGCGTATATGGGAGCGCAGGTCTCCCCTCACTCCAGATGCCGTTGCGGAGCTGGTGAGCCAAGGCGATGTACAAGTGCTCATACAGGACTGTGACCGTAGAGTCTTTCCGATGGACGAGTATGTTCGTGTGAGTGTTCTAAATTCATGATTCAACCCATGCTTGAACTTCACATAGGCGGGTGCAGAGGTGCACCCAACTCTCGAGCCCGCACATTTAGTGCTCGGCATCAAGGAAACCCCCCTTCTTTCTCTCCTTACGAGCCCAGTCCGCTCAACCTATCAGAATGCCTTTGTCCCCCGAACGCATATGATGTTCTCTCACACCTTCAAGGGCCAAGAATATAACATGCCCTTACTCTCGAGGTTCCTTACTGGGGGAGATTCCTATGCTGACCCAAAGCTCACGGGCGAAAAATCCAATCCGCAATTGGAGGCCCGTCTCGTCGACTACGAGCTTTTGACTGGAACAGACGGCAAGCGGACGGTTGCATTCGGGTGGCATGCTGGAGGTGTGTAGGTTATACTACTCGCTTACCCCTTACCCAACCGCATGTTTCCTAGTTGCCGGAACGCTCGAAACACTTTCTGCGATGGCGCACAAACACTTGCAGCTCGGGGTCGCCTCACCGTTCCTTGTTAGTATTTGTCTCATATACCGGTACGCCGGAACTGACGCAGAACTGTTGGTACAGTATGCTCCTCGGCCCCACACCTCCCTGCACCTTGACGCCCACCGCACCCAACTACGTTATGTCGGAAGTCAGATCGCTGAATACGGCACCCCAAAAATTCTTGGGCCAATAGTATTCGGCGTCACGGGGTAAGCCATCCAGCGCTGAATCACAACGTGCGGCTCACTAGACGCGTTTACAGCAATGGGAACGTCACGCAAGGCGTCCTATCCATACTGTCGGAGCTTCCGATTGTCAAGGTCAACGTAGGTGATTTGCCCGCGCTTGTTAGCGATCCAAGTGACATAATTTTCCTTTATGGACAACTACATCATCTGATGGCTTTGTTTAGGCACTGACTTGCGAAAAATATACCTCGTCCACGCTCTTCCCGACTCTTATCTATCTCGCGCAGACGGTACACCGTATAACCGTTCTGACTACTACGCTAATCCTCAGGAATATCATTCGTTATTTCACACGAAGGTTGCTACCTGTCAAGTTCTTGTCGAATTTTGCTTGACTCCCCTCTTCGTTAACTAGGTTGCGCCGTACCTGACTCTGCTCCTCAATGGAGTGGGCTGGAGCGCCAACTTTCCTCGCTTACTCACAACGTCGCAGTTAGCTATGGCTAAGCGTTTGGCTGCTGTTGGAGACATTTCGTGTGATATCGGCGGTGGTATTGAGTTTGTCACTCGAGCGACGACCATAGATGCGCCATCGTATGATGTGAATAGCGTCTCCGTGATGGCGGTGGATATCCTCCCGGCGAGCCTTCCGCGAGACGCCAGCGTCCACTTCTCGGAACGGCTCTTGCGGTACGTGCGGTCTATTGTGGACGACTACAAGGGTGTCAAGAGGGGAGATGTCGAAGCTGCCGATGCCCTGAAGCGAGCGACTATTGCCAGTAACGGACAACTTCAGAAAGGACATGAGTGGTTGACAGAAAAAGTCGATGCATGGCGCGTTACTCAAGGATTGTGGAACGAGAGCAACACTACCTCTGACTTTGACCCCAATCCTGAGGATAAGGGAAGGAGACGCGCAGTCGAAAGGAAGAAGCGTGTTCTAGTCTTAGGCAGTGGTATGGTTGCAGGACCTGCCGTGGACGAGCTAGCTGCAAGGTCAGATGTCGAGTTGATTGTTGGTAAGTCTCGCACTCGGCTTCTTGTGGCGAAACAAGGTCGTGAACCACTGGTCTCTAGCCAGTAATTCACTTCAAGAGGCAGAATGTCTTGTCGCATCTCATCCCAGTGCAAGTGCTCTCCTCGTCACCATCGAAGATCGGACTCGGTTGAGTCAGCTGGTAAAAGAAACAGACGTCGTCATCAGGTAGCTATGTTATGACCGCCATACTCCGGCTATTCTCACGTCATGTGTTAGTCTACTACCAGCTCCACTACATCCAGCTGTGGCGGAGCTCTGCATTGAGCACAAGAAACACATGGTGACCGCCTCTTACATATCGCCAGCCATGCGATCTCTTCATTCACGGTTTGACCTCCATGCCCACTTGGCTTATTCTGGACTAATGCTTTGTGTAGTGCACAATCAGCGGGCGTTCTTCTTCTGAACGAGATTGGCCTGGACCCCGGCATCGATCATTGCTCTGCTCATTCGCTTTTGTCCCGCCTGCGCTCGGAGAACAAGCAAATCGTGAGCTTCGTCTCTTTCTGTGGGGGTCTCCCCGCTCCGGAGGCTGCGGAGGGTGTTCCCCTCGGTTACAAGTTCAGTTGGAGTCCGCGCGGCGTGCTGAGAGCTGCGAGCGAGGGTGCGATCTTCCGCCTTGCGGGACAGGTATGATCATCGCTAACCCAACGTCTGATTGAAAAAGCTTAATCACACGCTAGAACTGGGAGATTCCAGGGGAGAAACTACTTCTTCAGAACTTCCGCGATGTGCCTCTTTCGAACGTCTTGAGACTTGAAGGTCTTGCGAATAGAAACAGTATGCACTATACGGAACCATATTCTCTGGAGGGCGAGGAACTCCGCACCATGTTGCGAGGAACGCTCAGGTGAATGTGCCCTGCGCCTGAAACAATGATGGGTGTTGATAACGGTTCCAGATACCCTGGCTTTGCTTCTTTAATGCACTCCTTTGGGACCATAGGACTCCTGGAGTCTTCCAAGCCAATCTTACTGGATCATTGGTCTTCTCTCTCCCGTCTTGCACTAGAGCAGAAACTTGGAGTCTCGATTCCCAAAGGAGATTTCTCGTCATTCGAGTCCGCGCTCGCCAGCATGCTCCCGAACTCAAGTATCCCACCTCTCCTCGAAGCGCTCAACTGGCTCCATCTTCTCCCCACCGCGCGCGCATCCCCACCTGCATTTGGTCCCCTCTCCCCTGTGCCAGGACACGCACTCCCGCCAGCGGATGCCCTCGCGCTATACCTCGCGCACGCCTTGCGCTACGCGCCGAACGAGCGAGACCTCGTCCTCCTCCACCACGAGATCGTGGCGCGTGATCACAGTGGTGCAGAGCAGGTACATACCTCGACGTTGATGGCGTATGGCAACGCACGCGCATCCGCCATGGCGAGCACGGTAGGTCTACCGGTAGCCTTTGCGGCGCTTCGCGTTCTAGACGGATCCGTGCGCGCAACCGGCGTGTGGGGGCCGACGGCCGATGAGGCAGTGTGGAGAGGTGTGTTGGAGGGCTTGGAGAGAAAGGGCTTTGGGGTTAGGGAGAGCCTCAGATTTGGACCGTCGATGGAAGGCCCCTTGGCTGCGGGACTGCAGCGAACCATCTCCTCGATCTGAACCTTAGAGCAATTCTTCATGATACCCTCAAGAGATTTTGTACAATTGGAAAGACATAATGGAACAGTGTATTGTATTTCAAGGTGAAGCAGGAGTCAATGGACAGATGCGACCTTTTAAGTGATCCTATGGGTGTATGGGTCGTTCTGTAGCGTTAGATTTAATGCCATCGCACTGGCATTTTGTGGCCCGATCCGTGTCTCGACATATAGGTTATTTAATGTACATTTACGACCAAATGAGTCGGAAGAGTGCTTAGATATACCGTGTTCTATCATCAGCGATTTGATGCCATCGCACTGGTATCGTGGCCCCGATCTCGACAATTAGGCTATTGAATGTATATTTACGACCAAATGACTCGAAAGTGTCGATGAGATGAGTCATTCGGAATAGCAGCCCTGGGCAGGTATATATTTGTGGCGAACGATCTATGGAAACTACAATTTCAAATCCTTACTATCATGGCCCCGCCCTTTTACGTTGATGAAACGGCTGGTTCAGACCTTACCGGAGTTGGCTCTCAGGAATCTCCATATCAGTCACTCGCATACGCCCTCTTCGTTCAAGGCCACAGCGCGACGGTGCTCATCCGAAAAGATCCAAGTATAGATTACGAAGAGCCAACCCAGAGCGCGATCAAGAAGGCAAAGAAAGGTGCTGACGGTCTAGAGAAGAAGCGAAGGAAAGCAGAGGAGCTCGCGGAGCGCGAGGCTCAGGCCCAAGGGGAAGAACGAGAGAAACGAGAGCGAATTCTTGAGGAAAGCAAGAAGATCGAATTGGTCGAGGATGCTAGTCTATCGGCAGCTATACAGGTGAGTTGTCGTGATACTTCTTACAAAACGGATCGCCCCCATTTTAATCGACCAATTCACAGTCAAAGATTCTGAACCTCAAACCCTTGCGCGGGAAGCGCGTCCGTGTATTTGGTTGGGTGCATCGCTTACGTTCCCAGAAAGATATCATATTTATCGTCCTCCGAGACGGTACCGGATACCTGCAAGCCGTACTCTCTGGCGTGCCTGTGCGCAATCGTCTCTCTCTCGCCCATATTGGAATTTTTTTGATTCTTGCAAGAACAGGCACAAATATATGCAGCATTAACGCTGACCCTCGAGTCATCGGTAGAGCTCGTAGGGATATTACAACCGACGCCCGAAGGCAAGACCGCTCCTGGGGGTCACGAACTTGTCGTTGATTTCTGGCGAACCATCGGCGCCGCTCCTGGTGGAGATGACGCATTTACCAACCGA
Organism: Lactifluus pinguis; assembly: GCA_003313945.1. Classification (NCBI taxonomy): domain Eukaryota; kingdom Fungi; phylum Basidiomycota; class Agaricomycetes; order Russulales; family Russulaceae; genus Lactifluus; species Lactifluus pinguis. The sequence continues at coordinate 1,842 of QLPA01002363.1, read as the reverse complement.
CTCAACGAGGTACTACGCATCACGCATCACCTTTTTTTTTTTTCCTGATCAACCGGTTGCTAACGACCACTGCGCAGAAATCCGATCCCTCGATCTTAGCAGATCTTCGTCATCTTGTCTTGCGCGGTGAGAACGCAAGCAGCGTGCTCCGTCTGCGCGCCGCGATGCTCTCCGCGGTCCGTGCTGTCTACGCCGAGCGCCATCTTCTCGAGGTCACCCCGCCGTGTCTTGTGCAGACACAGGTTGAAGGCGGGGCGACTCTTTTCAAGCTGGAATATTACGGCCAGCCAGCGTTCCTGACCCAGAGTTCGCAGCTATACCTCGAGACATGTCTCCCCTCATTGGGTGACGTTTTCTGTGTGCAAGAGAGCTTCAGAGCGGAGAACAGGTGAAATCGTTGTTCGATGTACCAGGGTCACACGTGAGCTGACCCTGTTTTAAAGTCATACACGCCGCCACCTGAGCGAATACACGCACCTCGAAGCCGAGCTGGCGTTCATCACCTTTGACGATCTCATGGACCATATCGAGATGATTGTGGGCATGCTGATGAATTTTGTCATAGGCTAGCACTGACCTTTTTGACTAGATTTGTGAAACTGTGGACAAGCTCTTGCAGAACGAGTCCACCGCGGCACTCATCAGGCAACTCAACCCCTCCTTTACACCACCTGCGCGCCCCTTCTTGCGCATGGCTTATGTCGACGCCATCGCATGGCTGAACGATCATGGCATAACGCACGAAGCCGAGGACGCGGACGGCAACGTGATCACAGATGCGGATGGCAAGCCCAAGTTGGTCCCGCATGCCATCGGAGAGGACATAGCGGAGGCTGCGGAGCGCAAGATGACCGATATCATCGGCACGCCGATCTTCCTTCATAGTTTCCCCGCTGAACTCAAGGCATTTTACATGAAGAAACATGCGCCTGGCAGCGCAGGCGCCGCACCGCACCCTGTTCTCACTGAGAGTTGCGACTTGCTCATGCCTGGTGTAGGCGAGATCGTCGGGGGTTCGATGAGGATATCGGATATCGACGAGTTGCTCGCTGCGTACAAACGCGAGGGTATCGATCCCGCACCGTATTATTGGTTCACTGATCAACGCAAGTACGGGACATGCGAACATGGAGGATATGGACTTGGCGTCGAGGTCTGTCGTTGTCTGAGTTTTTTTGAAAGTCCCTTTTTCATGTTTGCTGACATTGCATTTGTGAAACCTCCTTCTCCCCCCCCTTCTCTGGCGTGCCATTTAGCGATTCTTGGCGTGGTTGGCGAACAGGTACACTGTCAGGGAGTGCTCCCTGTACCCTAGGTATTTTTTCACTCATCTGACTCGGCCCTCTGCTCACTAACTCTGCAAAAGATGGCCCGGACGCGCGACACCCTAATATGGGATATCAATAGACAGAAAGAAGATGATATAGAGATACAAGTAGTGGTATTCATCGAATTATCGGGATGATGTTGTGCTTTAAGTTCTTGTTAGAAATCAAAGAGTTTATTTGCAAGTCAAGGCGTGTGTTGAAATGCGGTACTGTATATGCGTCACGTCATTGCGTTTCGTGGCCCCTTAAAGTCCTTCCAGAATGCTCTTAGTTGCAACACCGATGGCTTTGCAATCGTGTTCTGATCTTGCAAGTCCTTGATGACAGTCCATGTCCCACACAAACGCCCACCACAGATGTCCGGAACCTGGGATTTAGAATACTCTATATGCAATGTACTAGATGCTAAACGTATTTTAGTTGTGTCCAAGACTGAGTGTGCAAAAAGCTACATGTGGGCAGATATACAGCACTGACTACTATTTATCTGTTTTGATCCTTGAGCAGAGGTTCG
>QLPA01002361.1:7443-17844 GCA_003313945.1 Lactifluus pinguis | reverse complement strand
TGGCGGGTAATCCCGGTGAGAGGCGGCGGGCTAAAAATAGATAGAGGCCCAGACTGTCAAGATCCGCGGGGGGAAGAGAAGAAAGTACCGAATTGTACGCACGGGAGCAAAGCCTGTGACGGGGTCAAATGCATATGACGATTCGTTGTATCCCTGAGGAGGGTATTGCGGGGGGAAGGAGGGCGGTACACCGCCAATGTTACCACCTGCAACGCGGGTTTGTTGGATAAACTCTAGGTTTTCCTGGGCGTTTTGTCGCCTGCGACGTATTACGAAGGCGATGATCAACAGGAGAAAGAGGGCGCCTGCCAGTGTGTGTTTCGAGGAGTGAGAGATGGATATATATCCATTGGTACATAGAAAACGAAAAAAAAAAAAAAAAACTTACAGATTCCTAAGATTATTCCGATACGGGCTCCCCTGGATAGCCTATTGCAGTGCTCAATTCCAGTGCTGATGAGGAGGGTATTAATAAGCATGACGATGGAGGAAACCTGACGCGTGATAACGTACTCCTCGTCGACGAAGCAGTCTGGCCTGTGAGCGTGGTGCCTAAAACGGGTTGGAAACAAAGGCTTCCTGAGGGATAACGTTTGTCCGACTGAGGGTGCGATTGCGAGAGGGTGAGTGAAAGGCTGAAAATATGGCGAGCAACTCACAAGTCGCTGGCATGATGAAGAAAAAAAAAATTAAAAAATTGAGATAGAGAATGAAAATGTGGGGGGTGAGAAGAGCAGGTATGGATGGAGGCAGAGCATAAGGACTGGCATTAAAGCGAAACGGGACTCGGGGCTGTGTCGTCAATGTGAAAGTATCGGGCAGTGCGGTGGTGTTTCGAGCTTCGGCTCCCGATCCAAGTTTGATGGATCACTTACGTCAAGTGCCTGTGAATAGTCAAGAGTCGGCTATCAGCTATCAAATCATCCATCCTATCATGTGTGGATTCTCTTTAGACTTACTACCAGCGAACAGTGGTACTACTAAAGATGAGTCGCGCATCATGAACTTGGATCGTGAATGTCCTTTGTTTGATGACCTGTGTGGGTTGGCAAAATGCAGTGTTTCGGTGGTATCCAGTGATCAGCCACAGGGAAACTGTTGTTTACTCCAGGGGAAGGCCGCCTCGCCACCGGCCCCCCGCCATCAAAATTCAAAATTTGACGCCCAAAAGTCTCACCGCGCAACGATACAGTACTGTACCGTACTGTGCAGGAATTACAGGATTGCTACCGTTACCGCCGGTTAGCGCGCCCTGATCTGATCGGCCTGATCTCCTGCACCTCTTTCGGAGTCTTTCCCCTCCGTGAAACGAACTCAGAAAGAAAGGAAGTAATAGTACAATAGCAGGTTAAGCGTTCATTTGGCCGTTCTTCTTTGCGCTTCCTTCTGTTCGTGCTACACGCATGACGGAGTCTAGGGGCTCTGTATATGCGTAGAGCACAGAACAGCCACATCAATTGATTTGCAATCCTAGAGTGAGATATGTGCCCCGGTTCCGATACAGAAGGAACGAGACCAATCGCCATAAGGTGGCGGATGAATTCCTTTCGCGCACTGTCAAATATCGAGGCGGTGTAATGTATTGTGTCCATATGGTGGTGGCGGGGGTGGCGGACGAAAGATAGCAAAATCAATCTCGGGGTCTTGGGTGGCGGACCCTGGGGTTAGGGGTTATGTCGCCTTGCCGACTAAGCGCTCAGAGCGCAGCCCGGTGAGCTGGCAACCCTGAGGAACGTATCATCTCATAACACCCTATCGGCCCGAACCTGGCAACGCGAAGTAGTTCATATGGGAAGACGTTTGGAGGAGCTGTTCTCTAGGTCCGACCCTGACTGAGTGTCAGGTGTGGCCAGCTGCGCCTCGCGATCTCGCAGCGTCGTGTTTGTGTGCGTCGTATTGCTCTTATGATATCAACTCCAACATTGGAGAGGTTCCCAAAAACATTTCAAGCCACAAATTCATCTATCAGGCGTTGCTCTTCCAATGCAAGCTCCCTTACTCATAACTACCCGCGTCGTTGTCGTTCCCAGCTAGAGAAGCTCGGGATTGGTCTCGTCTCCTTATTTTCCAACTGCAAAGTAGTTGATGCTATCATTATGACGCAAGTATTTCTTCCTAATCTTGGCCTGTTTTATTTCCGAGGTTTCAGCACATACCCGGATGGCCTTCTTGCTCGGATCACCGCCCCTCTCCTCAGCACTCTCCATGTCCGTTTTTTTTTGGTCAGCCTGCTGTAGGGTCAGCCGTGCGGCTGGCCTCGAAACCTCTGTTTGTATAACATTGTATGCCCAACTCACGTTCCCCTCCCGTCTTATCCCATGCTGCCGTTTGCCGTATTCTTCGGCTGGTTTAGATCTCGCTCTTGCCGTTTCGACTCTACGGCTCCCCCTTGGCCGCGATGCCCTGCGCCTTGTCCTTAGACCCGTCCTCTGCGGTCTCGCGTTGCACGATGCTTTTCTCCTCGTTTCTTTCGTGTCTGACTTGCCTCGTGTCCCGGGCCCTGTGTTCTCATGCTCGATTTCTCCTCGCGTCTGTTATTGTTTTCTCAATGTGGTATTCCCTGGCTCTCTGTGCTTATTCTCGTGCTTTTCGTCTCGGGCTGCGTGCTTTTCCTCGCGCCGCGCCCCTAAACTTAGTGACGGACTAACAGCCTCTCAAAGAGACCGCGTGCATCCTGTGAAGTATTCTGAGAGTGCACGCAAATTCGAAGCTTATATTTGATTCCCCTTTTCTTTCATGATTTAGCTCCTGTTTCCCTCTACCTGTAGACCCTTCGTCTCTTCCCTTTCATTCTCATCTCACATCCGATGCTTCGTACTTACCTTGGTACCTACCGCTTATCTCACCCGCACCCTCACAGGTTTTGGCCCTTTTTTAGTTATAGCTTTCTAGATATAATGTCACTTTACACTGGCCTAAGTATGGGGACGATATAATTCCTACAGCTCCGGTTTGTGTAGAAAAAACAAGCGCGCGAGCACTAACTACAGTAGTACTAGTGAGGTGGAATATCAACCACGTCTTGACGAGCCGCCGAGCCCTCCAACACTGCCAGTATCAAAGTTCTTGTTCGTGTTACAATGTGGAGCCACACGACTCATCAGCATTTCCAATTTTTCGATCAGAGGAAACTCGGAAATCATAAGAAAAGCCTCTGTCGGCCCAGGTGCCAGCAGCCAGCAACAAGCGCTCAACGCGCTCAACCGCGGCGCAGCCACTACAAGTGATGGCCCCTGACGACAGCGTCACCACTTCAGTCTTCAACATCACCCCTGTCGTCGCCCCCTCCCCACCCTCTTGACATGTTCAACTTTTTATCTCGCATCACCCATCCCCTTGGGCCTCGCCCTAGCAAGAATCCCCCGGCCCGCAGCACATCAAATCGCGAGTCCCAAGCTCCATGTCGCTGTTCCGTACACTAACACTGCGATTTATAGAAACCACAAGCAATAGACCACACTCACATATCTATACCATAAACGATGATATCCTTCTCAATGTATTCTACCTCTTTCGGCTCCACATTGTAGAAGAAGAAGAAGGCCCGCGTGCTCCATTGATTTGCAAGTGGGATCGCCAACGTTGGTGGTACAAGCTCATTCACGTCTGCCGATGGTGGCGGTGTCTTATTCTTGATTCACCAACTTACCTGGATCTCCACCTTGTCTGTACTTATGGAGTACCTGTGGCGGACATGCTGAAGCATTCACCGCGGCCCGGCCTGCCACTGACTATCTTTTACGACGCTTACAGGATGACCGAGCAAAATGAAGAAGGTGTACTGCTTGTAATCTTGCAGCATAGTGATCGTGTGCGTCGCATTGCACTTAAAATACCAAAGGCAAACTTGGAGAGGCTCATCGGAGCCATGACAAAGGAGTTCCCAGCTCTGGAGCGCTTGTATCTCATGACTGCAGTCAAAGTATATCCAAGCTTGAGACTTCCAGAAACATTTCAAGCCCCCAATCTACGCCACATTGATCTCGCATGCGTTGCACTTTCAACGCACTCTCCCGTACTCACAACTACCCGCGGCCTTGTCCTTCTCTGGCTCTGCGATCTCCCAGGATATGAACGCTACATTACACCAGAGCATATCCTCGCACAGCTTTCGCTAATCCCGCAGCTAGAGAAGCTCGGGATCGATCTCGACTCCTTTCTTCCCAACTACAACGTTGTGGATGCCGCAATTATGACACAAGTAACCCTTCCTAATCTTGGTCTGTTTTATTTTCGAGGTATCACCACTTACCTCGAGGGAATTCTTACTCGGATCACCGCCCCTGTCCTCAGCATTTTCCACTTCCATCTCCTTGATCAGCCCACATTCACCATTCCACAGCCTTTTCAGTTCCGAATAATCCAGTCCCTCCTATCTAATATTTTCGAGGCCGTCTTTTATAGGGGTTTCATCGAATTCCAGGCGGACTCACACCTGGAATTGTGGAAACGCCCTTTGTTCTTGCAGGTCCCGTGTAGACGCCCCAGCCCGCAGTTACCATTTGCAATGCAGATCCTTCATACACTTACCCCGATACTCTCTGTTGTGGAACAACTCGTGCTCACCAACTTGCAGAGTTTTGAAGAGATCAGTCGTACGCAGTGGCGTGAATTTTTCAGACTGTTCGACAATGTGAAGGTGCTTCATCTGACCGTGAAAAGGGACCTCGTCGGGGGAATTTCTTCGGCTCTATGTTCGAAGAATGGTGAATCGCCTCTGGAGTTGTTGCCTCACCTGGAGGAGCTTACGTATCTTGGAAATGATATTGGCGACGCATTTGTGCCGTTCATTAATCAACGACATGCCGTGGACCGCCCTGTACTCTTGATATCACGTGATGTATTGGACTGGGCATTCTGAACGTGGCATGTCTTTATCGATCTGTTTATTTTTCAGCTACACTCGCAGCGATACTAGTTCTCGTACCAAGTCACGACCACAAACCTTAGAATTACCCTAGGGTCGTGACAGCAGAAATGGCTTGCACAAGTCCACATGGACATACCATGACTAGTATACTACCTCCGGATCTTCATTTTCTGCCTTTTTTTTCCTCCACCCCTTGCTTACCACATCGTATCTCGTACGCACCTTGTTCAGTTTGATGCTAGTAGTCGGAGAATTCTGGGTATGAGGATATTTACACCGAGTACGATACAAGTACGTGTGTGTGAAACTCGACATTCTTCATTTCCGAGTCTACGCGGCAATATCCAAAGTCCTACCTGGAATCATCATGAATGGCTGTCTTCTGGCATCAGGAAATGCAGCATGGAAAAGGCTGTTTGAAATTTCCATGTAGGTCAGCGTTCTGAATTCCGAGTCAACGTATGTATGCGCACGACACATTTCAGGTTCGCATAGCAGTTCTTGGATTGTGCGCACTCAGTGGCAACTCAAATTGGTCTCAGGGGATTCAAGCATTCAGACGAAATGGAGTCAGAGGGCCAATGCCATCGAGGACGAGATCGTCGCCGCCGAGACCACAACTTCCGCCACCGAATCCTCGTCGGAAAACTGGGGTCTGCACTGCCGCCATTAGCTATGCCTAGTTGCAGCCAGTGGAGTCCCCATAGATCGCAATGGATATGAACCCATCTGAAAATCGGAAACCAGCTCATGGTGCGTGCTCTTTATTAATAACGTTTGGAAGATTATAAGACTCGGCGTACCCCTCAGCTTCTCTTTAAAGGAGTCTGTATCGCAACTGGAACCCGCAACAGCTGCCGTTTCAACCCAACGTGCTGCTGTAGATGGCACTCATCCCTCCAAATGTCTTCCACCATGTCAACGTTGGCCCTTCGACACACTGGCCGTACATCCCGTTGCGTACATGGCCATAATATCTAACCTGCCTCTGGATCCTCGTCAGCACACTGGTCGGTCCGGCTTCCTACTACCCTTCCTTCCTATTCCACCTCAATAAAAGTGGCCGTGTTAGCCGAATCTCATTCAAGTATTGGCTTCCTCTGCGATCCATGCCGCCGAGGTCATATACAGTGTGCAGTTGCAATAGCGGTAGTTATTCTTGGGTCGCGTCCAGTTGTACGAACAGTACGAAGTCAGGTTTTTTTTTCCACTTTCGGCCTTTCGGCCGACAAGGATTCGGGCGATGCCTGGAGCCTGCCACGTGCCAGCACGCGGCCACTGACTGAGCAGAAGAGGGTCAGAAATGATATGACTAAATAGGTCTTGCTGCCAGTGTTGCCCGTAGCAAGCGTCCATGTTGGGCATAGCGCTGCGCCATAGACCGCTGACATCATAGTGACATAAGGGCACAACGAGGCTGCCAGACACCGCCAACGCACTTGAACCTTTAACTCCAACTTTCTTTTCATCAACCTCCTCTCCCGACATGTCTGATTCCTTATCCACCGTTCACCGTCCTGTCAAGAAACTTCACCGAGGTGCACAAAGTCGTGCCGGTGAGTCCCAGTGATCCGCTCAGTCCCTCGCCATGTTCCTTTTTGGCACACTAACGTCCGAATCAACAGAACTGACTATCTATGGACTCAATAACGATATCCTTCTCAACATCTTCTGCCTCTATCGATTCAATGTGGAGGATGAAGAGGAGAATGACTCAGACTATGACATAATCGACCCCAAGTGGGACCGCCTAAACTGGTGGTACAAGCTTTCTCACGTTTGTCGATGGTGGCGATTTCTCATCCTTGAATCACCATCTCTACTGGACCTCCAGCTTGTCTGCACTCACGGGGTACCTGTAGCGGACATGCTGGCACATTCACCGGCGTCACTGCCAATCACCATCTCTTACGCTGAATTTCAAATTCAGCACTATCCCGTACTGTCACCAGAAGACGAAGAGAATGCACTGCTTGCGATCTCACACCGTGATCGTGTGCGGCGTATTGCCATTTCGTGCCTAACAGCCGGAGTATTTGAGAAGTTTGTCGCAGCCATGGAAGAAGAATTCCCAATTCTGGAGCGCCTGTATCTCGCGCCTTATCTCTCTAGCCCTAGTGAAATGGAGATAGACTTGACACTTCCCCGAACATTTCAAGCCCCCAATTTACACCACATCCATCTCATGGGTGTTGCATTTCCCATACGATCTCCCTTACTTACGACTACCAGGGGCCTGCGCCGGTTCTGGCTGGTTGGAATCCCAGAAACCGCCTACTTCCCACCAAGTTATATCGTCGCACATCTTTCACTCATGCCCCAGCTAGAGATGCTTGGGATTTCCTTCGAATCTGATCTTCCTCACCCTCCGGACACGGCAACTGTTACACACGTGACCCTTCCTAATCTTCGCTTAATCTTTTTCCATGGCGTCAGCGCTTACCTGGATGGCCTTCTCGATCGGATCACCACTCCTTTCCTCAGCACTCTCAATGTCCATTTCGTTGATGGACTCACGTCCATTATTCCATGGCTTTTTCAGTTTATGGAGCCGTTGGATCACCTCATGTTTAGCGATTTCGGGCTTGCTTTTGGAGAGGACTGTATTAGATTAGAAGCGGACCCACATCGGGGGAAGTGGAAACGACCCTTGGCCTTGAAGATGATGTGCAGACAAAATAACTTGCAGGTATCATCTGCAGTACAACTCCTCCGTACACTCGCCCCATTACTCTCTGTTGTGGAGCAACTCACACTCACACGCTTATACGGGCACAGCAGGATGAATTTTATTGACCGTATACAGTGGCGCGAACTTCTCAGATCTTTCGGCAATGTGAAGGTGCTTCATGTGCCAAAGGACCTCATTGGGATGGTCTCTCATGTCCTACGTTCAGAGGATGGAGAACCGCCTCTGGAACTGTTGCCTAACCTGGAGTCAATCACTTATTTTGATAAGGATATAAGTGAAGTGATTGCACCACTCATCCACGAGCGACAAGCTGCGGGCCATCTTGTATGCGTGAAGTTGCGGGTTGATGGGGCTAGTCAACTTGAAGGCTAGTCGAGGGGTGTGACATCGATAATGCGATAACAGGTTATTCTGAACATGGTATGTATCTGTTTATTGTCTATCATCACTTACAGCGACACCAGCTCTCGTCCACATCACAGACACGAACATTCCGATTGCCGCACTGGCATGGCCATCGTGCCGATAGACATGACCCACCCTCATATAGATATCGACTATCTTTGCAATTTCGAAATAACGTCTTGTTTCTGTCATCGTCCCCATCTCTCCGATTATTTTGTCTGTTATAATTTCCTCGACCATTTCCCTTCTCTTTTCCACCTGTCTCACTTGTAACCTAGTTTTGTTTGTTTGTTGTTATTCTAAGGCACGGTGATATCTTAGACTGATGGACATCTGAGCTCATCATTGCTACGTCGATGGTGCTTCCTTCAAGTCGCTTAATGTATCAAGGGACCTTGTCCGGCCATTCTCTCGTTCTCTACGTTTAGAGGATGGGGATGAGGAGCCGCCTCAGGAGCTGTTGGCCAACCTGGAGGTCCTCATTTGTTTTGGAACGGATCGTGATATTCGTGAAGCATTTATGCCATTCATCAGCGACAGGCCGCGAGCCATCCCATCCTGTGCGCCTGAATTCGCGTTCTTGAAAAACTTGAACGAGTAACCTCGATCCCGTATAGATAACATACTGTACTACCTCAGGCTCTACGTTGTTCATTTTTATTGCGTCATCTTGTGGGACCCTGCCAAAGATTCTGCGTCACAATAGTACAGAGGGCGATACCACCCGTGGGTTGGGGGGAGGAGGGGTGGGAAGATGTAACATCACGAAAGTAACATCCGTGCTGCCATCGCAACGCACGCCAACGCAACATAAGGCGATAGCCGTTCTCCTACAAAAAGGCCACGCGATCAATTCCGCCAGGTGGCGGTGAGAGGGAAAGAGTAGAACGTGGGGACGCACCGATTCGCGCGGACTTGAAAATGATACCGAGGAAACTTGAAAAGGGCACGTCAGCACAGGAGAAACACGTATGTCGAACATCACGAGCAAACATGTTGACAAATGGAGTGGGGGTAAGGGTGTGGTGTGGTATAGATGGTGTGTGCTGTTGCTGGCGCGGCGCGCATTGTAGTGGACAAAAGAGAGAGAGCAGACGTACCCTTGTTTGTTGCTGTCAACAAGTCGTGGCGCGACAGCGCGAATGTACGTGCAGGTACAAATCAGGAGGAGAATGACGAGTAGTAGCGACTGGAAGTTAAAGAGCGCGGACTGATATGGTCAAACCCCGCGTGCCCCCGGAGCGTGGGAAGGCCGGTAAATATCGTCAGCCGACTTTGCGAGAAACGAAAGAGAGATCTGGTGCTGTGAGGGTGGAAAGTAGACGGACCATAATGAAACCTTGCTCGTGCTGTTGAAGTGGAAGCGCAAAATGGCTGAGGTAAGCCGCCGTTCGCGTGACTGTGATATATAGTCACGTGAAACTATGTCACCTCCCAAGCCGTGGGAGCGGGAGCTTTGGAATACCTCATCGTTGAATGTGGTTTCTTGATAATGCGTTCACAATTTGGTGCACGAAATGCGGACATAGAGTTTTGGGCTCACGACGTCGCGCACCTCTGTGACTCGACCAAACTAATTCTCTCTGCCAGCGCCGTTCGTCCTACTCCCACTTCCATACGACTAGGGGTCGCCGTCACAACGCATTTTTTCAACACAGCCCCACGAATTTCAAGTCTCCACTCCACAGATTTTAAATTTAACTTGTCCGACGACATCCAGTAAACCCGACAATCGCACGCTTCTTTTCTTGACGAAAAACTTTGCCGTCATCATCACCATCACTCTACTTCAATGGACCCTGCCCTCGAAAAGATCTTCTTGTCTAACTCCCAGTGACGTGAGGCCATAAACGGGGCCTTCCCTGAGTTCTTCGAACAGTCGGCCAAGGGCCAGTCCCCCAAGGTGAGGGTGTCTTCCTTCCCCCTCAATGTACTCATTTTTCATGTATGTACGCAGATCCTCTGGCTTTGATGCTCAGACTCGCGTGTCCCCGAGGCTGTCATCACCGCTTCGCGACCAGGCGATATCTTCGTCCACCGTAATATCGCCAAGTGTGATCCCCTCTTCCACTATCCCCCCTCCAAATTCATTTCCGCCGGTATTAACACGCAGATACGCAACGTATAGCCAGGTTCATCCGGATGATGACAGCGTGCTCTCAGTGATCACTTTTGTTATCGAGGCAGTCGGCGTCGAGCGCAGTACGTTTCTCCCCTTCACTATCCCGCACGCCCATTTGACTGAACGACTGGAACCATAACGTATTTCTTGTTGTCGGCCATACGAACTGCAGTGGTGCCATCGCATGTCTCAACGCGGCCAATACTCCGCCGAGTGAACCGACGACGCCACTTGAGCGTTGGCTCGCTCCGCTCACCGAGCACGTTCGCACGCTTATTAATAAGATCGAAGGTCTGCAAATCTGAGGCACTG
>QLPA01002360.1:0-21716 GCA_003313945.1 Lactifluus pinguis | reverse complement strand
GATAACCGGTGATGTCCGAAATGGGTTTAACCGTGACCGACGGTCCGGTCCTTTACGGTTAAGTCCGGTCCAGTTTCGGTCTTTTTTCCGGTCCAGTAAACTGGACCTGAAAACACTACCGATAGCGCTCATCCTGGTGTACATTTCCAGATTCGGCATCGAAAACACTCTTCCCGAACTGCAGCACGACTTCTGTGATTTGTGGAACGAGATCACTCGAGACCGTGACGCGCAGCACACTGGACCTCGTTACATTTGTCTTTATATTCTCCGTCCCATTCGGCATCTTTATATCGCTTTACATCAAGGCACCGATGCTGCCCCGACCGCCTTCGATGCTTCCACAGATCATCTTGACCCCGTTCTGGAGGACCCATTTTCGTACCCACTATGCCCGGGTCATCGTCTTATCAGCACGACGGGCGAGGCCAGCCATCTTCTTACGAACACCTCCGACCCTCCCGAGAACGTCATGTCATCCTTCCCTGCATCGACTGAACGTCATAACCTACATGATGTTCTTGATGCTCCCCCAACCATCCCCTCCCAACGTTCTCCTCCCGACAATGTTGACCCCGCTGCTACTTCACATGACATAATGATGCAACGTCTCACTGACAAAGCGCCTACCATCTCGCCCAGTTCCAACTCAGATTTGGACCCTCATCCTGCGCGAGCAGTGTCTATATTCATCCCTCACCCATCCATTTCCCCGCCGTTTAGCAGTAGTCCCGATCCGCAAAGCAGCGCAGGTCTCGGAGTTGTCCCTGACACTCCTCATCCGCTTCCCTCCCCGTTCGCGACGTCTATGTCTCTTCCACCACCTCAGGGGACCTCATTTTTGCACACAGACACGGCACCGAATGACGGGACATTCTATATGCCTCGAGCTCAAACTTCCACTAACGTGGAGATCCCAGAGCGATCACACGAGTCGGCTATGTCCGGGACGGACGTAGCGACGGATGCTTCGCGCCTTCAAGTTTCCCCCGATACAGTATCCTCCTCTGGCGGCATCGATCGTCCAGCATAGAGCCGTCCTATTGGGTATGTATACTTGTGTCTTTTGAGATCCATGTCACCGCCGATTCTGACTGCTCTTACCAAGTTGATATGCCCACTGTTCCCGGAGTCGGTAACGCGTTCAATACCAGCACGCTCGACTCGGATTCCTTCCTTCGAACCATTTGTTTCTCAGGCACCCTATCATGCAATCTCCGCCTTCTTGTATACGTTTCGTTTTACTGTATGATATTCGCCGCTCGCCAGGTCTTGATCCTTCGTTTTGTGCTTCCTTTATGTCTTCAAATTCGTGTAAGCGAGATCTTGTATATATAGCGCTCACCGCCCAGGGTTTTCTTTTGTTTAGAACATACTCAGCGCTTGTGTTGTACGTAGTTCCGTCATGGCTGCCCTGGCTAAAGAATTTGTATCACTGCACCTCCGAGTTGGATAAAACATCGTACCATCTGTTGTACTTTGATAGACGGCGCCTGCTTGGACAGCGATGCATGGTGTGCATGATAAGAGTGATTGACTGTGGCGAGGGGTCAGTGCGCCACAACTTGAACAAAAATTCGAAGACGGCGGACTTGGGACGCTGCCCAACGGGGGGTACCACTGGCGTCGAAAGGTGGCACATTTCGAGAAATAATCAAGTTCGAGAAACAGGCGGAGAGGAACAGATTGAAATGAGTTGTTTCTAAAAAGGAATGTCTATTTCTACGGGGATATCGCTGGGTATCAGCCGTGGATAATACTGAGCTTAGTCAGCCAATAGGACGACTCGGACCAGACATCCCAAGAAGTTTCACTGGCACTGGCAAAGAGCTCTTGTCCTTTATCTTCAGTAAAACTCATGCTCATTGCGACTTTGAGTTTTTTTCCAGCAAGACTTTCAGATGGTTCTTGTAGGCCATCATCGTTGTAGATTGAAGAACGGGAGTAGGTCAAGCACGCTGGCCCAATTACGAAAAAGGATGCACTGCAGGAGATTCGGATGTGAGGCTTGGCTGTGACACGGGGGGAGGGCAGATCGAGTTGTCATAAATACTACTGGGAGGGAGGAGTGGTCAGAGTATGTCTTATCAAACACCCTTTTCTCCACTAGGTGTATTCTGAGTCAAGGCCGAAAAAGTAGAGGTCATAGCGCACGAGGTGCCGTAATCTGGAAATGTCTCGTCATTTTCTGAGACAGGATCTTGGTCACCTTGAACGTGAGGGGTATATGATATGCAAAACAGAAAGAGGTCATGGTCATGGCAAGGATCGAAATACGGCGAGATCGAAGAATTACTGCACCAGAAGAACCACGAGATCTGGGCGAAGGATAAACAGATTGTGTAATTTATCAATAAACAGACGAATAGTTAGTTCAAATGTCCTCGCACTGTACACCCCAAAGCTTATAACTAAAGAGGCGCCCAGATACGGCAACGTATCGAACTCGGGATCCTCGCATGGGGTTCTTGAAGAAGAGATTGACATCGCCGATCAGGGGGGAGTGCTCGATATCATCATGCTCCAGGCCAGCGGGCGAGTCCAATGGATGTGCGACTAAAGGATGGTGAATATGAGTTCTGTAAAAAAACAAAGCTGAATGAGGTGGCTCTAAAGGAGAGATGGACTCGGAAATTCTACGTACCGTCCTCGTCTTCCTTCCAACTCCCTATTGGTATTCTGTCGCGCTGTAGGTAGAGGGCGTTAAGGCATGGGTTCTTCTCGTTGCATCGCGTTCCGGGTCCTCTATTGTCAGGCTCCTCACTCGCGGTAAGATCGCGTAGCTCCGCGCTCTGTTTTCACGCGTAATATGTCTGTGATTAAGTGCTGTGGGCACAAAGCCAAGTCTGAATCACGACCGTGACGACCGTGTTAACAATTGTCGGTAATTGCCGTGGTATCGACTCTCGGCAGAGGCCGTGTTATTCATCCCTCCCAAGGACACAGCCACGTTTCAGCTAAACAATTGAAGGCTAGTACCCATACCCACCAGTCAATCAGTCGCTTTGATCCAAATGGATGGTCATTCCATAGGCTCAAACAGCGAAAGTGTTGTTGCATGTCACAGCAAGGAGCTACTTATTCAACAAGGACCAGGTGAGACTCATCAAATACAACCACAACGATTGCTGAGTTGCGTGGTGTGATATAGGGCTGACGTTCCAACGACCCACAATCGAATCTCTCCCCGACAATGTCCTCCTAGAGATATTCGATTTCTATATTTTCGATATGGGTTTCAACAATAGTAAAATATGGGACTGGGAAACACTGGTGCACGTATGCCGAAGATGGCGATACGTCGTTTTTGGATCCCCAATCCGTCTAGATCTGGAACTTGGTTGCACGTGGGGAACACCTGTGAGGAAGTCGTTGGATGTCTGGCCAGAGCTTCCTATCGCTCTCGAATCAAATATGACATCGGACAGCCCCAAAGACAGGTTAGACAATCTCGTTGCCGCATTGGAGCAATGTGATCGCGTACGCCGGATTAATATCGCCAATGCAATGAAGTTTCTATGGGAAGAAGTTGTCCCGATAATGGAGCAGCCATTTCCAGCATTGGCATTTATGTACTTGAATTCACTTGGTCAGGAGTTTCTTCTTCCCGATGCATTCTTGGATGGATCCGCACCGTGTCTACGACATCTCAATTTGTTCTCAATCTCATTTCCGTCACTGCCACGACTTCTCTTGTCTACAAGCGACCTCACATCTCTTCGTCTTGAAAATATTCCTGATTCTGGGTACATCCCACCCGAGATAATGGCCACATCCCTGTCTGCGTTGCCAAGGCTCGAATTCCTTTGCATCCGTTTCAGGTCTTCGACACCTCAACCCAAACGAAGAAACCGACCTGTACCGCCACCGACCCGGTTTGTCCTCCCCGCTCTCACTGAATTGGAATTCAGAGGAGTGAGCGAGTACTTGGAAGTCCTCGCGGCCCGAATGGATGCCCCTCTACTCGATGACATCGAAATACGCTTCTTCCATCAGCTTGTGTTTGACATTCCCCAAATCATTCGGTTCTTTGGTCACCTAAAGTCATTCAAGTCATCCAGTCTTTCCTTGAACATCAGCTCATACGTTGCCTTCATCGAGTTTTCCTCAAAATATACCGCGGATCCTCACACGTGGTATATCAGCAGCAGAAGGTTGGACTGGCAAGTCTTTTCCCTAGCGCAAATATGCAACCAGATTCTGCTCTTCCGCTCTAGCGTGAACTCTCTCACCATCAAATACTGGTCACGTCCGGATCTTGACAACATGGATCCCACACTATGGCGCCAGCTTTTTTACTCATTTCCCTCGGTCCAGAATCTTACAATACCCGCCACGCTGGAACCGTTTATCGCAGCTGCGTTAGAGGGTCTCACCAGAGAATCAGCCGCTGAAGTATTACCTTCACTACACACCCTTTTCATTGTGGAGAAGACATCAGACAACACTGTGCATAAAGGCATAGAATCATTTGTCGCAGCTCGCCAGGATTCTTCTCACCCGGTGCTTATTTCTCGCCGCCAAGCCGATTGAAGACATCGGGATGGCAAAGTCGCCGCTGTGCTCGGAACCACCCTCACTTTCTTCCTTCCTTCCACCCGCCCCCCTTCCTCCTTCCATCATCTGACCTCATCCCGTTATTCTAACAGCGATCCCGGTATATCTTATCACCGACCTCCGTGCCCGATGTCCTGCCTTCTACTCTGCAACATCCGTAGGCCGCGGCCACCTTTTATTCCTCGACTCAGTGCTACCGATGCGCTGGACCGTGTCCCCTTGAATCTCTAATACCCAGTTTGGTTGTTGTTGTTCTACTAATAGCGTGCCTTGGGTCCCATGTTGGTCATCGTCGCGGATTCCTGTATCATTCCTACTACATTGTGATAGTATTATGCCCCCCTTTCAGTTGACTACCTCATTTCTGATCCCTTCCTAACACCCTTTCCGCTACGTCCCGGTTGACGCCGTTACCTTTACTTTGTATGACCGCCCCACTATCTCCAACCATAGGTACGGATTTGAAACGTATCGAAGTTTGAGAATTGCAGAGCGAAGGAGAGACAACCCCAATTGGTCAGATATTGTGGTGGTGGGAAAGATCTCTGGCAGAAGCCAAGTAGAAGACGCGTGCGGGGTGTTCACGCGTCCAAGTCAACAGCCTGAGGGACCACACCATCAAGAACCCCAGGGAAAAAAAAATAGGAGAAGGGTACCAACTAATGAACCGTGTGCTATGTGGAATTATTCCTTAGGCTTTGAACGTACTCCGGAGAGTACGGGCGAATTCGAGGGAAGCTAAGGCGAGTCGAGAAGGCTAGGAGGGATGTGCGCGGGAAACGATGAAGACGCCCGCGGCACGTTTATCGAATCAGGAAATAGCGAGAGGTGGACGCGTTGAGTTTTCGAACACGTAGATGGGAGCTGGAGCTGTGGCGGGCGAGGAGCGAGAGTTCAGAGGCGAAACGGGACGAGACGAGAACGAGAGGCTTATAACTTCGAGCGCGAAAACTCGGTGATCCCGAATCAAAAAAAGAAGTGTATTTGGATGCCCTTCTAGGCCGTTGGGCATTGCCTTTTACATGTAGGTAGTTCAGAGCCAAAACAAAAGAAGGGAAAGTCTTCAAAGGTGGTGCTTGGGACACTGCCCTCCAGAATGTCCTAAAATAGTGTGAAACAATTGATAAACGAATGGGAAGGCTTCAGCCGAGGAGGCGCTGAGTCGGCAACGCTCCGAACGGCCTGACCTCGCGTGATGTCGCTCGATAGTCCGTAGAGAAAGGGGAGAAGGGCCGGTGAGAGAGTGATGGGACGCTGATAGGCGTCGTCTCATAGCACCGGTATAGAAGAAATATTCTGAAAGGAGAGCTAAAAGATGTAAGTAGGCTAAAAGTAAGCACTGCCCAGACTGACATGAAGGTCCCAAGAGCGGGAAACAGTCAATACGTAAAAGTCCGAATACCTCGAGAGGCTGTTCCATTGATGTCTTCAGCTGAGGACGTGTCGAGGTCGGTGATCGAGGCGATGTTAGTTTTGCGATGAGGCGGGTCGTCGGGTTTGATGGAATCGAGTGATCCCAATTCGGGTGAGTTCGAGGTGCCGGTAAGATCTTACATAAGCGGGCGTGCTCCGCTGGTTCGGTGCGAGAGAGAGCGTCAATACCCACATGTACTTTCGTCGCCTCACCTTCGTCTCACCTCGATTTACGCTCCGCTCCTCCTGACGTCCACCGACCTGCTACCCCGGAACCCAACAATAGAGAGAATCTACCTGAACAGAAAATGGACAGCAGTATGTGATACGTTAGCCTACGTCATCGTCATCATATTTATCCTCCCTTTTAGCCAGTCCTCGGGCTCGAACAGAGCAAGGTAAATCCTCGCAGGCGCAGGCCATCTTTTCAGATAGCTCAGGGCCCCTCTTCCATATGTACATTAAGATGACAGAGGGAGAAGACGAAAAGATGACTAATCGCTGGCAAAAGGATGCAGACGGCATACTCATCTTCGTGAGCCCTTATGTCCACGCTGCACTAGAGCCCATGACTAAAAGTGGATATCGTAGACGGGTTTATTCTCTGCTGCACTCGCAGCATTTCTCACTGTTTCCGTTCAAGACCTAAAACCGAATCCACAGGATACCTCTGTGTTCTACCTCGGGAACATCTATCAACTCCTCGCTGACCCAAACGTATCTCGTGCATCTATCCTTGCCACTCCAGTTCAACCACCCGTCTTCTCTCCTCCGAAATCAGCAGTCTTGGTCAACTCACTCTGGTTTCTCAGTTTGGTCATCAGTCTGACATCTGCGCTTCTGGCGACGATGTTACAGCAATGGGCACGTCGATTCCTCACAATCACACAACCGCCACTATACAGTCCACACAAGCGAGCATCAATACGTGCATTTTTTGCTAATGGTGTCGAAACGTTTCACCTTCCCTGGTCTGTTGAAGCGCTGCCCGCTCTGCTACACCTGTCGTTGTTCCTTTTCTTCACAGGATTAGCTGTTTATCTGTTCAACATCAACCATACCGTATTCAATGCGGTTGTTTGGTGGGTTGGGCTTGCTGGAGGTGTATACGGATGCGTCACGTTGATGCCAATTTTCTGGCACGATAGCCCCTATTATTCACCACTTTCTTCGTCGGCGTGGCTATTCTATAATTTCACCATTTCTGCAATCCGCCGAATTCGTTTCTTTTTACTCACCACTGGCCGCACGTCGAAGGATATCTACTCCTTGACGGCCTAACGAAGACCGTCCAAGAAGCTGGCTCGGAACTGTCGGCGGGGATCAACAACCGTATCCTATCATGGACGATCGATGCTCTGGAAGAAGATAAGGAACTTGAACAGTTCTTCGAAGCTATCTCTGGCTTCTGTAGCTCCCCCGTGGTCTATGAACGTTACCTACAACACCATTTCACCAAATTTGACAAGCCATTGGCAGACGCGTTTTACGGATTTATTTACCGTACCTTGACATCTAGTTTGTTCTTGGAGGAAGACAAGAAAAGGCGGGTCATCATTTGCGCGAAGGCTATCGATGCAGCACATCTCTCCTATTCAACCATGATGTCCGCCCTCAGTAGAGTTTTTGGTCAAGGACGTGATCTGTTGCGATCGGTTGATATGTGGCAATCTCTGACAAGTACTAGTGGTGGCCAAGTTCCTGGTTTATGTTCTCAAGGCATAATTGCTGGCGTCATTGCAAACACGTCAGAACGCAATAAGCGTTGGGAGGCACTAGCGAAGGATCAACTTGGTGTGTCAGAAGAGGATTTTCGAAATTACCTTGCAAATGGTGAGAGCGTTTTACTTGCCAACTTGATCCACATCACTCGCCCACTCTTCGGCTTGGGTCTCGAGAGTCTAGATGTGACTCGTTCCCTAGCGTTGTTACAGGCCATTTTGGAGTCCATTTCCGAATTCGGCATTGAAAATACTCTTCCTGGACTGCAGCACGACTTCTGCGATTTGTGGAACGAGATCACTCGAGAAGCACACGACCGTGGATCTGATATCATTCCTTATTATATTCTCAGACCTATTCGGCATCTTTATATCTCTTTACATCAAGGCACCGATGCTGCCCCTACCGCCTTCGATGCTACCACAGATGATTATAACCTCGTTCTGTTCTACCCGTTGTCGTACCCACCATGCGATATCCCGAGTCATCACACGACAGGCGAGACCGCTCATCCTCTCCCGACCACCTTCGATTCTCCCGACGCCTTTCTCAACCTTTCCACAGAGCTCGCCGTGACATCCTTCCCCGCATCGACCGGAGATGATAATCGCGTACAATTTGTCGGAGAATCATCTCTACATGACGTTCTTAATGCTCCCATAACCATCGAGTCCTCCCACCGCTCTCCTCCGGACAATGTTGACCCCGCTATTACTTCACTTGACATGATAACGCAAGGTCTCACTGAGAAAGCCCTTACCATCTCGCCGACTTCCAACTCAGAGTTGGACCCTCATCCCGCACCGGCAGTATCTATATTCATTCCTCACCCATCCTTTTCCCCGCCACTTAGAAGTATCCCCGATCCGCAAACGAACGAAGGTCTCGGGGTCGTCACTCACATTCCATTATCATCATTCTCGGGCACAGTTGCCAGTGACACTCCTCTTCTTCTCCCCCCCACCTTTCCGACGTCTACCTCTCTCCCACCGTCCCTGGATATCACAGATCGATCTCGTGAGTCGGCTATGTCCGTCCCTGACCTAGCGGCGGATGTTTCGCGTCTTCAAGTTTCCCCCGACTCGGTATCCTCCCCTGGCGGCATTGACCGTCCAGAGTAGAGTCGTCCAGTCTCTGGAAAGGTTTTATGCCGTGATAGTCATGACCCTATTGTACATTTATATCGGTTGGTTCTTTATCTTTCAGATTCATGTCACCGTTGATTCTGATTGTTGTCGACGTGGCATACGGTATTCTAGAGTCGGAGCGCGGCTTAAGAATAGCATGCTGGCTTGGCTCAGATTTCCTTCCTTAAAGCCGCAGTTTCTCGCTATCCCCCAACGTCCGCCTTCCTGTACATGTTTCATTTTACTCCACGATATTCGCCGCGCCCCATGTCTTGATCTTTCGTTCCGTGCCTCCTTTATACCTTCAAGTTCAAGTAAGCGAGACATTGTATATACTAACCCTCCCCCCCTACCGGGTCACCCCCCCTTCCGGGTCACTCCAAATTTCTCGCCCATTTCTTCCTCAATCACCACAAAATTTCACCTACAGTATCTAGTGCCATGTGTCATCATGTTCCATAATTTTTTTTGGTAGAAATCGCAGTGTGTGGTGAAATAAAAGATAGTGTATTTGTCACACCTGCTGTGTCGGAGTTTACAATATATCCAAAATTGTATGCTTAGCGCTTGCAACAGCCAATCAGAGTCTGAAATATGGTGTGTGACAGGGGTGTGACTGACCCGGAAGGGGGGGTGACCCGGTAGGGGGGGAGGGTTAGTATATCGCTCACAGCTCAGAGGTTTTCTATTTCGAGAAATACTCGCCGCTCTTGTGTTGTACGTAGTACAGTCGTGCCTGGCCCTGGCCAAAGATTTGGTATCACTGCGCCCCCAAGTTGGATATACCGGCATGCCGTCGGTTGTTCATTAATAGGTGGTGTCCGCGCAGACAGCGGTGTACGATGCATGGTAAGAGTGATTGACTATGGTGAGGGGTCAGTGCATGCACAACTTGAATGACAACATGGGAGACTTGCGGACTATTTTCGTCCATGTCAAGGAACTATCGAGCAGTATCAAGTAGATTCGAGTGGCAAGGCGCGCGGCTAGTTAGGCTCAAGATCTTTTTAGAGCAGTAGGATGTATGCGTGAGTACGAATCGGTGGAGTAGGGATTAGGGACAGCGGGGGGATCAGGGCGAGGGATGACAGGCGTGGGAAGCGTACAGTACCCGACGCTGAGATACCTCCTCGGGGCAGCGCCCGCCCTTCTAACGTGCTTGAATACGATCAATCCGAGTCGGGTCTGTCGTGATTCCCGTGGCGTACGGTGAGAACTGGAGGGCAGGTGGGATCGATAAATGCAATCCATTGTCTAATTGCCAGTGGTACAGAGGTTGACCTGCGAGCAAAAAATAACTGCGTGCTTGAAGGACATTACAAAAAAAAGAATAACTTTCGACGGTGTTAAAGCGTTTTGTAAAAACATAATAAATCTCAAAGTTGTAGTTATACACATCATGATCGTCCAACGTGAAAACATTTGGCTCGCACACGGGGGCCAGCCTCGGCCCTCGGGAGATGCCGATCACGAAATTCTCACAAGGTCCCACGTGACCAGAAAAACTGCCGCTATATGCTTTTTTTTTTTTTATAACGAGACCGGGACGTATGGACCAGCTTAGGCTGGTGGATCGTGCATAGACATCGGAAACTATCAGATAGATGGAGCGATAGGCTGATGGCAGGGTCGGAGTGTTCATGCATTTGAAGAGTAGTGAGCGGATGAGGTGGGAAAGGCTTCCGTGCGGATTCCGTGGCGTTGCGCCAGGTGTTGTCAACCCTGACAGTGACCGACTCGCACTTCATTCCTCATTCTAGTGCCTCGATGTCCGAAACAGCTCCTCCAGAACTCAACGGTGAGGGGATAGAAATGAGTAGGTTATCCGGCACTGAACTTTTATCACCATCGTTGATCAAATCACCTTGTATTACAGGTGGCTCCCGCTCCGTTCCTCAGCCAGCGCAGAATCAATCCTCCAAAGGACAGGTCAACTTTTCAGATAGTTCAGGGCCCCTCTTTCATCAGTACATTAAAATGACAGAGGGAGGAGACGAAAAAATGACCAAGCGCTGGCAAAAGGATGCAGATGGCATACTTATCTTTGTGAGCCCTTAACTCTATACCGGAACTCAATGACCCACGTGAATACCGTAGACCGGTTTATTCTCTGCTGCACTCGCTGCATTGCTCACTGTTTCTGTTCAAGATCTAAAACCGAATCCACAGGATACCTCAGCATTCTATCTCGCGAACATCTATCAACTTCTCGCAGACTCCAACATATCTCGTGCATCGATCCTTGCCACTCCAGTTCAACCACCCGACTTCTCTCCTCCGAAATCAGCAGTCGTGGTCAACTCACTCTGGTTCCTCAGTTTGGTGATCAGTCTCACATCTGCCCTACTGGCGACAATGTTACAGCAATGGGCACGTCGATACCTCACAATCACTCAACCGCCACTATACAGTCCACACAAGCGAGCATCTATCCGTGCATTCTTTGCCAATGGTGTAGAAACGTTTCACCTTCCTTGGTCGGTTGAAGCGCTGCCAGCTCTGCTACACTTGTCGCTGTTTCTGTTCTTCACCGGACTGGCTATTTATCTGTTCAACATTAACCATACTGTGTTCAGCGCAGTTGTTTGGTGGGTCGGGCTTGCTGGAGGCGTATATGGATGCATCACGTTTATGCCAATTTTCTGGCATGATAGCCCCTATTATTCACCACTTTCTTCGTCGGCGTGGCTCTTCTTTACTTTTAGTTTTTCTGCAATCCGCCGAATTCGTTACTTTCTTCTCGACCACCAGTGGCCGCACCTCGAAGGATATCTAGGCCTATCGAAGGCTGTCCAAGAATCTGGCTCAGAATTGTCAGCGGAAATCAACGAAAATATCCTAACGTGGACGATCCACGCTCTGGAAGAAGATAAGGATCTTGAACAGTTCTTCGAAGCCATCCCTGGCTTCTGTAGCTCCGAAGAAGTCAGAGCACGTGACCTACAGGACGATTTCACCAAGTTTGACAAACGATTGGCAGAGGCATTTCACGAATTCCTTTACCGTACCTTGTCATCTAGTTTTTATTCGGAGGAAGACAAGAAAAGGCGGGTCATCATCTGTGCGAAGGCTATGGATGCAACCCATCTCTCCCTTTCAACCATATCCACCCTCGGGACCGTTTGTTTGTACGGACATGATCTGTTGGGATCGATTGATATTTGGAAATCTCTGACAAGTACGAGTGGTGGCCAAGTTCCTGGTTTATGTTCTCAAGGCATAATTGCTTACATCGTTGCAAGCGTGTCGGAACACGATGAGCATTGGGAGGCACTAGCCAAGGATCAACTTGGTGTGTCAGAAGAGGTTTTTCGAAGTTACCTTGAAAATGGTGACAGCGTTTTACTTGCCAACTTTATCCACATCACTCGCCAACTGTTCTGCTCATCGGGTCATGATATGCTAGATGTGGGTGTTACCTTATCGTCGCTAGTGACCATCATGCGGACCATATCCCAATTTGGCATTGAAAACACTCTTCCTGGACTGCAGCACGACTTCTGTGATTTGTGGAACGAGATCACTCGAGAAGCACGCGATCGTGAATCAAATCACATTCCTCATTATATTCTCACATATATT
The DNA here is from genome assembly GCA_003313945.1 of Lactifluus pinguis. Taxonomy (NCBI): domain Eukaryota; kingdom Fungi; phylum Basidiomycota; class Agaricomycetes; order Russulales; family Russulaceae; genus Lactifluus; species Lactifluus pinguis. The sequence continues at coordinate 9,315 of QLPA01002360.1, read as the reverse complement.
CGGCATCTTTATATCTCTTTGCATCAAGGCACCGATGCTGCCCCGACCGCCTTCGATGCTTCCACACCTTGGTATAGCAACGTTCTGGATGACCCATTTTCGTACCCACTATGCAATATCCTGGGTCATCATCCTCCCGCGACAACTCCCGACGCCTTTCTGAACCCTTCCACCAATCCCGCCGTGTCATCCTTCCCCGCATCGACCGAAGATGGTAACCGCGTACAATTTGTCGGAGAATCACCTCTACATGATGTTCTTGATGTTCCCCCCACCATCGAGTCCTCCCACCGCTCTCCTCCCGACAGTGTTGACCCCGCTGCTACTTCACTTGACATAATAACGCGAGGTCTCACTGACAACGCCCCTACCATCTTGCCTAGTTCTAACTCAGAGTTAGACCCTCATCCCGCACCGGCAGTGTCTATATTCACCCCTGACCCATCGTCTTCCCAAGGCCCGCCGCTTAGCGGCGGTAGTCCTGATCCGCAAACGAACGCAGGTTTCTCCACCTTTCCGACGTCTACTATCTCTCTTCAACCGCCCCTGGATATCACAGAGCAATCTCGCGAGTCAGCTATGTCCATCCCTGAACTAGCGACGGATTCTTCGCGTCTTCAAGTTTCCCCCGACTCGGTATCCTCCTCTGGCGGCATTGACCGTCCAGCATAGAGCCGTGGAGTCTCTGCTGAGGCTCCTATTGGATATGTATATTGGTGGGTTCTTTGTCTTTTGAGAGCCATGTCAACGCTGATTCTGAATTTCTGATTGCTCTTACACGCTGACGTGTTCAAAACCAGCACGCTTGACTCGGATTCCTTCCTTCGAGCTATTGCTTGTTTCTCAGGCACGCTATCTTGCAATGTCCGCCTTCTTGTATACGTTTCGTTTTACTGTACGACATTCGCCGCTCGCCAGGTATTGACCCTTCGTCCCGTGCCTCCTTTATGTCTTCAATTTCACGTTAGCGAGATGTTGTGTTATAGCGCTCAGCGCCCAGGGGTTTTTTGTTTCGAGCAATACTCAGTGCTTGTGTTGTACGTCGTTCGATCGTCGCTGCCCTAGCCAAGGAGTTGGTATCACTGCACCTCCGAGTTGGGTAAAACAGCGTGCCGTCAGTATAGACGGTGCCCGCGCGGACAGTGTATGGTGCACAATAAGAGTGATTGAGGCAAGGGGTCTGTGCGCCATAACTTGAACGACAATTGGAAGGCGGGAGACTTGGGACGGCTGCCCAACGGGGGGTACCACTGGCGTCGCAAGGTGGCACCCTAAGAAGTTCACTGGCACTGTCAAAGAGCTCTTGTCCTTTATCTCAAGTACATTGTGACTTCGAGCGTTTCTCCTGGAAGACTTTCAGATGGTTCTGGTAGGCTATCGTCGTTGTAGACTGAAGAACGGGAATAGGTCAATCGCGCTGGCGCAATTACGAAAATGGACACGCCGCAGGAGGTCAGGATGTGGAGTTCCGTTGTCTGTTTGCAAAAGCTTGGGGTTGTCGGATGATGATGTAGTACTCTCATTAAGGCTTGTTGGTACATGACGCAGTAGGAGATTGCTTGATTTCGGACGTGAGTCCGTTGGAGGAGGTTGTCAAATTCGATGGTGGAGAAACACTCTCTGTGACACGATTGGAGGACAGATCGAGTTGTCATAAATATTACTGAGAGGAAAGAGTGGTCGGAATATGTCTTTTTCGAACACGCTTTTCAATACAGGGGAGAAAGGGGACATGGCCATGGCGCACCAGAATCGGTGACCAGATGTATCACGACATCCGTGCAGAGTATAACCAGATTGTGTAATTGATCAGTAAATAGACGAATAGTTAGTTCGAATGTCCTCGCCCGGTACAGTAGGGCGAGCAAAGCGTATAACTAGAGTCGCTCATGATGTCCGTTCCTGAGCGCTGTACGGACTCGGAGCTGCGGGGCTGCGGGTGTACGGCAACATATTACGTAATGGGGCATGGACCAGCCGGTTCGGCGCGAGACAGAGAGCGTCAATACCAACCACTCTATCTCTATTCCTGACAACAAACTTGTGCGCTCATGAGTGACGAACACGAGGAATACATCGCTGTTCTCAAGGCATCATGACTACGTTCCCCAATCCGAAGATGAAATCGAAATCAAGGAGGATCAACTATTTTCAGTTTACTCGTCGAGAAAACCAATGACGAGTGCGTTCATCCCTCGTGTAGCTCGGGTGCATCGCTGACATTTTCATAGTTGGTGGAAAGTTAAACCAATGGGTGTTTCGGACGTCCAGGGTGGCCTCGTTCCATCCGCGTATGTTGAATCGGTGAGTGCTCGTTGGACTGGTACGGCCACATGGACTCGTCGAGGAATGCGTGCCAAGTAATAAGCGCCTGGTGTTCCGCCCTGTGCTGATATTTCTTATTTTTCATAGTCAATGTGTGGGGTAAAATCCTGAAATCGGCTCAATATCGTGCCCAAAACTGTTGTCGACCATTGGGGAGCGACGCCTACTGCGTGAGCCTGCGCCACATAAGGCAGGAGCTCTGAGGATCAGCGCTCAGCACTCAGCACTCAGCCTTTTCGCGGAGCGACACAACCTAGACCCTTCAGCCCTTTCTTGTTGGTCTAGCTGGGTCTAGCATGATCCTAGTGGTGTCGCGCAATTGGGCGTCTAATATTGCACGAGTACTGGGGATATGAGAAAGCGCTGAGATGGACTGGAACGGGAGGGAAGGAAAGCCACAAGGATGGGTGGACCTGAAAATAGTAGAGGAAGCCTATACAACAGTCAGAGTGTTCGCACCTTTTCCGTCATTTTCATCGTCGAGGAATGGAACGATTCAGAGCAGATACAGAATGACATATCTTTGCAGCTATGCAAAGTCTTTTTGCTTTTGTATCTGCATTTATGTAGCATGTTCATATTAATCATTCAGCTGCGTATACTGCGGATAGCCCTTGGGATAGCCCCAAGGCCGCGGTACTTGACCTTACCTGGTCCTTACGTAACTGTACTTGTATTTTCGTCGCCACACCCGGGCCTCTCTGTTGAGTCCGTTCCTCCTGACGTCCCGACCTGCTACCCCGGAAGCTACCAATAGAGAGAATCTACCTGAACAGAAAATGGACAATAGTATGTTATATGTTGTACATTATCGTCATCAAGTTCATCCTCCCTTGAAGCCGGCCCTCAGGCTCGCACAGAGCAAGGTCAATCCTCGCAGGGGCAGGCCATCTTCTCAGATAGCTCAGGGCCCCTCTTCCATATGTATATTAAGTTGACTGAGGAAGAAGATAAAAAACAGACCAAACGTTGGCAAAAGGATGCAGACGGCATCCTTATCTTCGTGAGCCCTTATATCGACACTGCACTAGAGCCCAGTGATTAAAGTGAATATCGCAGACCGGTTTATTCTCTGCTGCACTCGCAGCATTACTCACTGTTTCCGTTCAAGATCTAAAACCGAATCCACAGGATACCTCTGCGTTCTACCTCGGGAATATCTATCAACTTCTCGCCGACCCAAACATATCTCGTGCATCTATCCTTGCCACTCCAGTTCAACCACTGGTCTTCTCTCCTCCAAAATCAGCAGTCCTTGTCAACTCACTCTGGTTCCTCAGTTTGGTCATCAGTCTCACATCTGCCCTACTGGCAACGATGTTACAGCAATGGGCACGTCGATTCCTCACAATCACTCAACCGCCACTATCCAGTCCACACAAGCGAGCATCTATCCGTGCATTCTTTGCCAATGGTGTCGAAAAGTTTCACCTTCTTCAGTCGGTTGAAGCGCTGCCCGCTCTGCTACACTTGTCGTTGTTCCTTTTCTTCACCGGATTGGTTATTTATCTGTTCAACATCAACCATACTGTGTTCAGTGTGGTTGTTTGGTGGATCGGGCTTGCTGGAGGTGTGTACGGATGCATCACGTTGATGCCAATCTTCTGGCATGATAGCCCCTATTATTCGCCGCTTTCTTCGTCAGCGTGGCTCTTCTATAATTTCACCTTTTCTGCAATCCGCCGAATTCGTCACTTTCGTGTTACCCATGCGTGGCCGGACCCTGAGCGATATCCACTCTTTGAGGGCATCACGGAGATCGTCCAAAAAACTGGCTCGAAACTGTCAGAGAAGATCACCGACCATATCCTAACATGGACGCTTCATTCTGTGGAAGAAGATAAGGAACTTGAACGGTTCTTCGAAGCCATCCCTGGCTACTGTAGCTCCAAAGAGGTACAAAGACGTGGCCTCCAATTCGATTTCACCAAATTTGACGGGCAATTGGCAAATACATTTTACATGTTCCTTTACCGTACCTTGACATCTGGTTTGTTCTTGGAGAAGGACAAGAAAAGGCGGGTCATCATCTGCGCGAAGGCTACCGATGCAGCACATTTCTCCGATACAACCATAGAAACCCTCGAGAGCGTTTCTATTTACGGACACGATCTGTTGCGATCGATTGATATTTGCCAATCTCTGCCAAGTACTAGTGGTGGCCAAGTTCCTGGTTTATGTTCTAAAGGCATAATTGCTGGCGTCATTGCAAACATGTCAGAACGCAATAAGGGTTGGGAGACACTAGCCAAGGATCAACTTGGTGCCAGTGTGTCAGAAGAAGATTTTCGAAATTACCTTGCAAATGGTGAGAACGTTTTACTTGCCAACTTGATCCACATCACTCGGCCGCTCTTCCATCTCTATCTCAAGAATATAGATGATGACCGAGGGCCAAAACATTTCCTGAACCTCGTTTCCCAATTCGACATTGAACGTACTCTTCCTGGACTGCAGCACGACTTCTGTGATTTATGGAACGAAATCGCTCAAAATGCGCGAAGTCGTGGATCTTGGCACATTCCCTATTATTTTCTCACCCCCATTCGGCATCTTTATATCGCTTTACATCCAAGCACCGACGATGACCTGAGCCAGTTCTATAATATTGGGATTATATATAGCCCCATTCTGGCAGACCCACTTTCGCACCCACTGTGCGATATCCCCAGTCATCGTAGTACGACGGACAAGAGCAGTCATCCTCTCACAATCACCTCAGACCCTCCCGACGCCTTTCTGATCCCTTCCGCCAGGCCCACCGTGTCATCCTGCCCCACATCGACCGAAGATGATAATCTCCGCTCTCCTCTTGACAGTGTTGAAACCAGTGACCCCCGGGCCGCTACTACTTCACTCGACCTAATAACGCAAGATCCCACTGACAAAGCCCCTACCATCTCGTCCACCTCCAACACAGACTTGAACCCTCATCCCGCACCGGCAGTGTCTATATTCATCCCTCACCCATCCATTTCCCCGCCGTCTACTAGTAGAAATATTCCCTATCCCCAAACCAACGCAGGTCTTGGAGTTGTCCCTGACATGCTATTGTCATCACCCTCGGGCACAGTTTCCAGCGACGCTCCTCTTCCTCTCCCGTCCCCGTTTGCGACGTCAACTTCTCTCCCACCGCCCCAGGGGGCCTCTGTTTTGCACACAGACACAACACCGAATGTCGGAATATCCTCCTCTGGCGGCAATCGTCCAGCATAGAGCCGTGCAGTCTCTGGTGAGCCTCCTATTGGATATTTATACTGGTGGGTTCTTTGTCTTCTGAGAGCCATGTCGACGCTGATTCTGGCTGCTCTTATGCGCTGTACGCTGGGGTCGGTACATGTTCAAAAACAGCACCTTGACTCGGATTCCATCCTTCGAGCCGTATCTTATTTCTCAGGCAGGCTATCCTGCATTGTCCGCCTTCTTGTATACGTTTCGTTTTACTGTACGATATTCGCCGCTCGCTAGGTCCTGATCCTTCGTTCCGTGCCTCCTTTATGTTCTCAATTTCATGTAAGTGAGATCTTGTATTTATAGCGCTCAGCGCCCAGAGGTTTTTTGTTTCGAGAAATGCTCAGCGTTTCTGTTGTATGTAGTTCGGTCGTGGCTGCCCTGGCCAAAGAGTTTGTATCACTGCACCTCCGAGTTGGATATAACATCGTGCCGTCTGTTGTTCTTTAATAGATGGCGCCCGCGCGGAAAGCGGTGTATGGTGCACGATAAGAGTGATTGACTTTTGTGGCGAGGGTCAGTGCGCCACAACTTGAACAACAATTGTAAGAAGGGAGACTTGGGACCCTGCCCAACGGGGGGGACCACTGGCGTCGCAAGGGTGGCACATTTTGAGAAATAAGCAAGTGAGTCATGTTCGAGAAACAGGCAGAGAAGAACAGATTGAAACGAGTAGTTTCTAAAAAGGAATCTACGGGGTGAAAGGAACATTGGATGTGATACCATACTCAAGTGCGATATCTCTGGGTATCAGCCGTTGAGTTTAGTCAGCCACTGGGACGATCAGGCATCTCAAGAAGTTTTTTTTTTCACTTAGGCTGGCACTGGCAAAGAGCTCTTGTCCTTTATCTTCAGGGAAACTCATGCTCATTTCCACTTGGAGCTTTTCTCCAGCAAGGCTTTCAAATAGTTCTCGTAGGCTATCATCGTTCTAGACTGAAGAACGGGAGTAGGTCAATCATGCTGGCGCAATTACGAAAAGGGACGCACATGAGATTCGGATGTGAGGCGCGGAATGGAGTTCTGTTTGTAAAAGCTTGGGGTTGTCGGATGATGATGTAGTACTCTCATCAGGGCTTGGTACATGCCACAGCAGGAGATTGCTTGATTTCGGACCTGAGTTCGTTGGAGGAGGTTGTCGAAATCGATTGTTGAGAAACACACTCTGTGACACGATCGGAGGGCAGATCGAGTTTTCATAAATACTACTGGGAGGGAAGAGTGGTCAGAGTATGTTTTATTCAAACACGCTTTTCGGACATGGCCATGGCAAGGATCGAAAGACCGCAAGGTCAAAGGTCACTGCACCAGAAGTATCACAATATCCGTGCAGAGGATAATCAGATTGTGTAATTGATTAGTAAATAGACGAATAGTTAGTTCAAATGTCCTCGCCCGGTAGGGTGAGCAAAGCGTATAAACTGAGGCGCTCCGAGTCATGCTGACCGTTCCTGAGCGCTGACTCGGTGCTGCGGGGGCTGCGAGCAGTGAGGCAACGTATTACGTAAGAGCGCATGGTCCAGCCGGGTCGGCGCGAGACAGAGAGCGTCAATACCAACCACTCTATCTCTATTCTTGACAACAAACTTGTTGCGCTCATGAGTGACGAACACGAGGAATACATCGCTGTTCTCAAGGCATCATATGACTACGTCCCCCAATCCGAAGATGAAATCGAAATCAAAGAGGATCAACTGCTCTTACTCGTCGAGAAAACCGATGACGAGTACGTTCATCCCTTATGTAGCTCGGGTGTATCGCTGACATTTCATAGTTGGTGGAAAGTTAAACCAATGGGTGTTTCGGAGGTCCAGGGTGGCCTCGTTCCATCTGCGTACGTTGAATCGGTGAGTGTTCGTTGGACTGCCACATGGTCTCGTCGAGGAATCCGTGCCAAGTTATAAGCGCCTGCCGTTCCGCCCTCTGCCGATATTTTTTTATTTCCATAGTCGATGTGTGAGGTGACATCCTGAAATCGGCTCAATATCGTGCCCAGTAACCCGTCCTTGTCGGTGGTGCCTCAGCTCTTATCACTTCACACATACTTCCCAAGATGACCTGCCGCCCTTTCTCCCATTATCGTGTTGTGGATTGGTTTGTTGCTCACATTGTTTCCCTTTACCATAGGCCGAGCACTCGTCCATTGTAAAGGCACAATATGATTACGACGCGGCTGCTCAAGGTGAACTATCCCTGAAAGAGGAACAGGTGCTGTTCGCATTTGGCGTAGAGGATGATGGTTGGCTGCTTGTGCAAGAGCAGGATAGTGGCAAGGTCGGCTACATTCCTGGGAATTATGTTGAGGTCACCCTCTCTATTCTTTCTCTTCGACTTCGAACTGATTTAGCAAATCGTTTGCTAGAGCATGGATGATTCCGGTTCCTCCGCCCCCGCCCCTGCTCCTTCTGCAGCTGCCAGCATTGTCGTTCCCGATTCTCCTCCCCGCCCAGTGCGTCCGGTCAGCACATATGTCGATCCTGCAGAGCTCGTCCGCTCCACCGCCTCCAAGGCCAAGGCAGACGCCATCAAGACTTGGGCAATCTCTGAGGTGGACAAGAAAGGGAAGAAGAAGAAGGGCACGCTTGGAATTGGCAACGGTGCTATATTTTTTGCTAGTGAGGCCGACAAGGTACGTTTTCGAACAGGTGCTTCCTGTGCGCTCCGTGGCACTGACGTCGATCCCGGATGCCAGACACCAGTGCAAAAGTGGGAGACTGGTGACATCACTTCAGCGCATATCGACAAGTCAAAACATGTCATGATCGACGTTGGTGGCACGGTCGCTACGAGTCTGCACTTCCATGCAGGCAACAAGGATACGGCTGAAGAGATTCTAGCCAAACTCGAGTCTTCGCGCAGTTTTGCCCGAGGAAGTTCCGACTCGGCTGCCGGACCGGAAGCCGAAGCTGTGTCCGAGCCCACCGCTCCAGTTCAACGCACACTTCCTCCACCTTTGCGTACAGATGGCGCGCACAGTCCTAGTAAGAAAGGCGTTCACTTCTCCGAGGCAAGCCCTGCCATTATTCCCCCACGCTCCCCATCTCCTCCAGAACAAGACGAGGAACCACCCAAGCTCGAAGATGTCGACGGTCTGGAGGCCTACGCTTTGTATGACTTCCAGGCTCAGGGTGACGATGAGCTGACCGTAGCCGAGGGCGATGCTCTATGGGTAATCGAGCAAGACGGCGACGAGTGGTGGAAGTGTAGGGACGTGAAAGACAATGAGGGAGTTGTGCCCGCGTCGTATATCGAGCTGCGTCCTTCCTCGACTAGTGGAGACTTGCACCCCGCGGCCATGGGCCGCTTGCCTCCTCGGGTGGTCGAACCAGAAGCGATAGAGGACGACGGTGCGGCTGAGCGTGAAGCAGAGGAGCGCGCTGCAGCAGAACGCACGGAACGCGAGGCAAAAGAGAAGCGCGAGCGGAAGGAGAGGGAGGAACGAGAACAACGCGCCAAAGCCGCAGCAATGGCCGCCGAGGCCGACCGTAAACGCAAAGAGAAAGAAAGGCGCGATAAGGAGCGCGCGGAGGACGAACCCGAGGGGGAAGACCGGCGCGAGAAAAGATCGACAAAGGCAAAGGCGTCGTCTCATACATCTTCATCAAAGTCTAGTTCTGACTCGCGCAAGTCCATTGAAAAGCGTGAGTTGCTGCCTTTTATCGCTTGATCTCTTTTCCATACTTTCTACCAGGTGCTCCCCCCGATCCAAACCAGACGCGTGAGTGGCGCGATCGAACTGGGCAGTTTCGTGTTGTGGCC
>QLPA01002356.1:0-19454 GCA_003313945.1 Lactifluus pinguis | reverse complement strand
CCACACCCGGGCCAATCCTTCTCACTCTTCTTCAGTCAGACTGCTAACAACCTCCTCTCTTTGAACAGGAAGCTGAATCACCTAAGCCAAGACTTCTTTCTCGTACATTTACACGAACCCAACACCCCTCCCGCCCAACCACCACGAACCCCACACCATCAGCTTCCAGCGTCGCGTGACAAGATCGGTTACCATCAACACGTGGGACACCCGCTGGCGAAATAATGATCAGCTCCCAAACATACGTCGCCCTCCCTGCTCCGCCCACAGGAAGAATCCTACCGGTCATCCAAGCGACCAAAGGCTGCGGCCGAGCGGTCTTCACCACCTTATTCGCCTCATCTCGGGCCATGCCTTTATCAGCGCTTACACACCCAAAAATTCCGACCTGACCTACTCTCCTCCAGACCGTCGAAAATGTCGTCTCCACCTGCCCGCTCTACACCGAAGCCCAGCCCCAATTCCACTCGCTCTCCTCTTCAGCACAGCCCAGGGTAGGAAAGCCATGACCCGCTTCATCAAGTTGACCTGCGCCTGCATGTTCCCAAGACAAGTCTGGGATGGTCAACCCTTCCCCAAGCCATGAACTCATCAGGTGTTACGCTACCCTCCCGCACTCCCCGGCTACCTTTACTATCCCGCTCACCCAGGGGCCGTGTCTTTGTATTAGCAACATGTTACGGAATACAAATGCAGATTTTTCAAATAAAAAAATAGACTCCCACGCGTGGTAGCGGGGTTGCAGGGGTGGTTGTCGCGACTTGAGACAGCAACGACAGCGAAGCCGTATCCCAAACAAGGTGATTCGCATGCGTTCACAGTCAAAGTGACAGCAGTTCAGGTTACATATATCTATCCCATTCACTATACTAAATTTGTGAACCACTGAACTACTGACTTAAACATTTATTGGCAACGGGAAACAGACCTTGTCCTTCACACGTAACATTTATTGGCGGAACGTGATGATATTCCTCGAAAGAATTCCGCAGTGTGTGTTCGAGTAAGAAGCCTTCACCAATCCACATGTATTGCTCTATGACACCCGAAGTTGCAGGATCTGCATAATAGGGTGGGACGTGTGCGGGGTACCTCTTGGCGTGCACTTGGCAGCCAAACAGGTAAAGAAATTTAAACTTTGCTAGAACAGTAAATCTTGAAGTCCGCAAATTTTAACTAGAAGGATGAAAACATTACCTCCGACTTATAATCCCGAATTTGTCCCCTCTCGAGTTTGATCTCTGCATTGGTCATACCCCGCTTGTCTTCATTGTACCCCTTTTTTGTGGAGAGCATGATCGACCCGACCAAGCCTTATTGAATTGCTGGCGCTTTTCATCGTCATTTTCACTCACTGCGAATATTTATGCGTTCGTTCTGAATACCGTGAACATGTTCGTGGTTCCTGACTAGGTCAAAAATTCGTGAACAGCTGCGTGCACATTCCCCCAGAACAAATCTATTATCTCCTTATCAAACCCGTTCTCGTCATATCCGAGGCTGATCCATAGTTTCCCCACGAATGTGTATCCGAACATCAACATTCCACTATGACGCTGGCGAGAACCACCCGTGAATGTGTGAAGTTTGATATCCGGGAAGTTCGCATATTCGTAGATAGCATCCAAATTCCCGAGTGACGAAAGGCCGATGAGCGCCTGAGATGGATGCTTGGGAGTAGATGGTTCGTCAGTTGTAGGCGGGGGCGGTACCCATGTGCCAGCCGCCTTTTCATCGTCTTCTTTTGCCCACAAGCGAGACTGCTTCCCACGCATAATCGCCATTGCCCGGATCCGCGACTTGATCAGCGGGCTGCTTGAAACTCGAGAGATCTGTTCCTTGGCTTTACGAGCCCGGTGCCAGAACGTTCCCAACACATCGCTCGAAGTTGGGATGAAATTTGGGAGAACGACGTTGAAATAGCCGACGGCAAGGAAGCAGTACGAGTCATGAGCAGCCTTTGGGAAGTACGATCGGATATTGATGGCCGAGTACATCATCCTAAAAAAAGGATCAGTACATGATCCCCCAGGAACCCTCAACGACCCACATTGGCAGCTCCTGCTTCTCCCGAGAGGTCATCCTTGCATATGCTATATTGCAAACAGCAAACAAAGCACTCGATATGGAGACTCCTTGAGCCTTGCACTTCTTGAGCATGACCTTGGTAAGGTCCTCCTTGAAGGACGTCGTCGGAACGATTGTATGGCGAATTGGGTTACGTCTCCGCGGAAAGGCTTGCCCACCCTAACTCTGTGGTCAATACAAGGCAACCGTGATGCATGTGCGAAAGCTCACAGTTTGTTTGCGTAAGAAATTTTGGAAATCAATTTGCCCAGCGGCGCGACGGAATCGATGTGTTTCAATTCCCAACTTCTCATCTGAGCTCAGGGGAAGGGCAGGGGTCTAACGCCCATAGGTCAGTCAAGAACTCTGACAAATGTTGTGATAAAAGCCGCACATCTGACGAGACAGGATGAGCCCAGCGTTGCTTCCATTCGTCGGCAACATTTTGTTCCAGTTCTTCTAGTGAGCTGGAGCTGCCCAACAGGCCAAAGAAGTCATTGGAAAATTGCACAAGTGCCATTCCATCGCTAATACAGTGGGCAGCGCAGATGAAGAACTCAAAGTCGACACGGTCACCGTCGTCCGAGTCGGTAGCCTGTTCAACTGGCGGATCTGCGGAATTGGAGGGCGTAGAAGGTGGTGTGGGTAATTGGCCATCTGCTGTAGGGGTGTGAGAGACGACAAGGTAAGACAGTCTCTCATTGGACAAAGTCCGCGGGCCGTTGAGGTACCACTCGAGAAGCTCTATGGGCGTGTTGTTAGGGTGAGACAAAATCACACGGCGCCAAGGTCACGGTCTCCACACGTACCGTCCTTGCTTTGGCTTCTGAAATCGAGCTCGCCATCGGCCTCCGCAAGGGCATCTTCGGCGGATGACGGCGGATGAAAACTATACAAACAAAGGATGGCCCATCATCGGATCAGCAGAACTCCCAAACCTGAGAAGGGAGTACATACACAAATCTGACGTCCTCATAACTCCGCATGACAACCTTGGAGGCCAACAACGGGTGTCGCATCCGTAATATGGACCATACGGCGCGCACTCTGCGTCGGAGCATACGACTTTTTTGGGCCTTGAATCCCAGGTGGACATACCTATCATGGAATGGATAAGCCAACTTGACCGTCCACAAGTGGGGAACGCAAACGAACATGTCGTTGACTCCTGTCGCTCGGCTAGGAAGATAATAGGAGAGCTCACTGTCTCCTAGCTGGCGCTCATAGGATATTGGGCCCTGCTGACGGACGTCCGAGGTAGTCATCCGCTGGCAGTTTGAGACTAAAACTTCCTCGTCGGACAACTCTGGAGAAGGAAGGGTGGTGGTCACCGATGCTAAAGAATTAACAGTGAGGGACGCCATCGTGAGCGGGCAAGGGGTCGCAGGCACGGCCGGCCAAATTATAAGGCGAGACTAAGATTTGTTTGCATTGTTTTGCACTGGCATTGACACAACGTTGCATTTGACGTTGCATGCACCCCTCTCCGGCTACCGCGCCCCCTTCCAGCCCAAGTCATACGCCAAAGTTCAGACTTCGTTTGGCTGTGTGTGATTTCTGCTTGCCATTTTTGTTAACATTGTAAACTCCAACACAGGGCTAACTTTGAGTGTTAAGAATTGAGCGAGAAAACCGGAGTTTTGGCCGGAAGGGGGGTTAGTAATCAAGTCTCTGTTTCCAAATCCGTTTAAAGCCATTTGGTACAGTCATTCGATCAGGCACTTCATCTGTGGATCCACCAAACTTACTTTCGTCAGCACTTTTATTTCACCACACACAACGATTTCTACAATATATATACAGTAGAATACGGTAACACATGGCGCTAAATACTGTAGGCTAAATTCCGTGGTGATTGAGCAAGAAGTGGGCGAGAAATTTGGAATGATCCGAAAGGGTACTAAAGATTGACAGTTACTACTTAATCTATGCACAAAATATTAGATCCCAACTATGTGTCCGCTAGAAAGTCCATTACTACCAAAGCTGGGCCAGACCGTTGCCCCCGTCAAACACGCCAGCCGTCGTTCCCAGCTCCCCGTCATTCCGAGTTCGGCGCCTTCTCTCGCACCTCACTGAACACGCCCTCCTCTTCCACCTCCTTGTTATCTCTATCTTGGAGGAGTGCCTCAAGATCAGCGGACCGTGCAGGTTGCTGTGCTTGTTCCGTAGCCTTGACCCACGTGTAATACCTAGAACAGGTGTTAACACACCCCGGTTGGTTGCAAGAAAAAACCTACATGGTACCGCCAAGTATTGTCAAGAGAGACGTCACGCGGTTACTGTATAATAGTGTGAGAGGAGTATGACGCGATCAAGTGAGTGCCTTACATGGTCAAGATATCGTGAAATAACCAAACGCCCAGGAGTGTTTGTATTACGGAACGAACAGCCTGGTATGGCAAAAAAGGTTGAATGGTGATAGTGGCAAGTAAAAGTGAACAGGACATACGCTTGAGAACATGTGTGTGACGGGGCTTGTCACCTTTATGCTAAGCAAGGCCGAAAGGCAGAGCAAAAATCCAAAGAAACCCGTCACGAGAGTCCCCCAGAAGAAGACATTCATACTCGACTCGGAACTGGATGCCAATTCCAACAACTTGGCAGGTTCTCCGAGAAGGAGAACAAATGGGGATAGGAGGACGGCAGAGCCTGCATTTGTCCAATATGCGAGTTGGATCGCTGAGTTGTTGCAGTGAGGCAGAGAAGACTTGACCATGACAGAATGAACAGCGATGCCAAGTGAGGAAAATACACCATATAATAAACTGATGGTTGGCGGGATGGAAGATACAGGAAGGCTGCCTTCCGATGTGACGCCAATGAAAAATCCCATCGTGACAATGGCGGCTGCGACAATGACACGAGTCGTCGGATGTGAGTGAGATGTCAAGGAAGTGACAGAGATGGTGAGAGGCAAGACTAAGCCTCTTGCGATCTGGTGGGGAGTGATAGTTGAGCCGAGCAACGCGGAAGACACGGAAGCTTATTGATACCTGGAAAAATGTGACCTCGACCTCTCTGAGACAGAACATATTAAAGACGAGTCCGACGATGTTGATTGAGACAACCGGAAAGAGCTTTTTCATGGTGTGATAGTCCCAGCGTGGGATCTCTATTCTGGAGGAGAATAGAGCTGTGACATGAAGAAGGATGACTGCGATGACGAGTTGAAGGAATAAGAATAAAAGAGGGACATTTGGCGAGGCATTGAGAACGGTCTTGTTGCTTTTGACGGGTGTGGAAGTAAGGAACTAGGAGGGGACAAGTCTAGTTAAGGACGTACACGAAAACCATCTAATGAAATGAGCATGGTGCAAGAGTAAGGGAAAAGCGGAGATGACATACCACCATGGCAGCAAACATATAGAATGATACAACCGCCGCGATACGCAATCTGTCTATCGAATCCATGATTGGTAAAAGAGTGGAAGGGGGGGAAAAGAACTGGGGATCAATAAGCGCATAAGGGCGAGGTTTTTAGCGGGACCGGTGATATAGATGGGTGGGGTCAGATCTGAGATCTACCTCCGAATGACATTGACATTTATTTGAATGCTACGCGCCCCTTTTTAAATGCTCGATCTTGGGTTCTATGGAAAAAAAAAGTTGTCCTTTGCCTTCAACCATGGAGGAGGCTAAACTGTCTCAATCCCCTAGCCCTCCCTCTTCTCCAACCTTTCTCGATTTTAACCTCGAATCACCTCGCATTAGCTTGAGCAGATTCCGCTCTAGGCGTCGTAGGCTGGTAATCGTCATTGGCTCCACTCTTTCAGTCTTCTCCCTCCTTGTCCTTGCCTATCTTTCCTTTTCTCCATCCTTCACTCGTCCTCCCCCCGTTCTTGTCTCGGAAGAAGACTTAGTCTCCCCATCAACCAACTCATCAGCTAACCCCTCATTAGCTGGCTCCACACCAGTTAGCTCCCCGCAAGCATCACCAGTCAACATCCCATCAGTTAGTAGTACTCCCTCATCGGACAGAAAGGCGGCCATCCTGGGCCCTCCTACGGATCGCTTCCGGGGTACGTCTTCCTCACGTAATGCATTTGTCACAATATCGTTCATTCTCATTAGATAACCTTCGCAATGACACTCGGTACATAACCTCATGGATTTCTGCTGGGTGGAGTGAGTGTGCCCTCCCTACTCCTTTGTCTTATATTCTTTGCTTATGACCAACCAGCTAACGACGTCATGACCTACGTGGGTTTCTTCTACTTCTCTGTCTTGAATCAACTCAACGTTTTCAGGGAAACCTCGTCTACCTCGCTCTGTTGACCGAACGTGTGCCAATCCTCGGCCCCTTTACTCCTTCTCATATCGGCGGCGATGCTGGCTCCATCCTTTTCAGTGAGGTATTTGACATCGAGTATCTGAGTAGATCTATCGGCATTCCTGTACTCCAATGGAACGAAGTCAAGAATCCCTCCAGCGAGGAAATTGAAGATATAGGTTGTTGGAGTGTCTGGCAAGCTGTTCAGGTCCATGAGTCAGAACCCCGCTACACCAACGCGCTACCTCTTGAAGGCCTCGGTGAGTATATGCCCACTTGCAAGCCCTTTCAAGTTGATTCACCTCCGCGGCTAGATATATCATTTACTGAAGGTCCTGGGTGGCTTCACAAATTTCCTGGGAATCCTCATGACCCACATGCTCACTTCTGGAGCATTGCATCACTCCTCTATTCACCTGAGCGGGAGAACAACCTGAAAGAACCTCAACCGTCGAAAGTTCATGGCGCTGTATTACCGCCAGATGAACATTTGGCTTGTTTTGACTATTTGTATTACGTCTGCGCTCAAACCGTACGTGACCCTTCTACTTGTTGGCCAGTTATTTAACGGACTGGCGACAGTCGTTCGAATACGAATACGATATAAGCCCTGCTTGGCGCTTTGTTGTCAAGCATTTCCGTTGGACGAACCGGCTTCAGACCATTGCCGATGGTTACTTGAGGCGTATATTCGATGTCCCCGACGACGGGCCTATCCCTCCTGTCAGTACAGGTTATTTGCTAGTTGATTTTTACTGACGACTTTTCAAGTATATTGCCATTCATTTCCGTGCAGGGGATTTCATTGTGTACTGCGGTGATACACCGAGGGAAGATTGCTTCCCCTCGATCGCCACCTATCAACGGCGTATCGTAGAGATTCAAGAAGAAACCCGCGAACGACTTGGCGTTGTCCCTCAGCACGTTATCATGCTGAGTGACGAGTCGGATCCCGCATGGTGGGATTCGATCCGTATGGCGGGCTGGTACACCATCGACCACGTGGCAGAAGATACAGTCAACAAATACGGCAGATGGTGATTCATTTTGTTTGTTTGCACCTTGCCTATATGTTCAACCAATTCGCAGGTATCCGGTCTTCATTGACGCCGTCATTCAGTCCTCTGGCATTGGTCTGATCGGCATGCATTCGTCTACCATGTCTCTTTTGGCAGGACGCCGCGTTCAGGACTGGCACAACGGCGTATACAAAGACGTCAGATGGGGTACACCCAATGCTGATGACCACTGATAACCGACTTGTGTGATTTCTAAAAAGATCTCCCACTGCATGACGTCGTGTGACAATTGACATGTATTTATCTGGCATCTTTTTATACGTTGTGTAGTTGGCGTTACTGGTGATTTTGAGTGTCACTCGTACTTTTTTATAGACGCGGAGACGAACTAAACTAGGCGTCGCGAGTTTACAGTAGTTCGAACTTCTTTTTTTTTAATTTCATATGGTGTACTTATGTAGTCGTCTAACCTTCTTTTGATACAGGCCGTGCTAGGGCCGAACGCGAGAAAATTTACATTATGCCAATTCAGACCTAGAAGAGTGTATGCAAATGGAAGCGTGGCGCTTGCTCGTGTCCCTGCAGATCATACAGTACAGCCTACGGTTCTCTCTTTTTTTCAAACTAAATTTGATGTTCAGTGCTCAGCTCAGGCGCGCGACAAACTCGACGGGCTACAGCGGCCAAAGCTCTTGTTCTTTCTTTCACGGCGCGACGGTTGACAACGTAAAGAGGTGCCTTAATGATGTACTAGAGGAGCAACCGTCTCGGGCTTCGGGTACTGTACGGCATTTGCAAGGCAGTCAGTTGTTCCGTCCCCAAGCTGACTCGCTAAATCCCGGGGGTGGCATGGGGATCCTCAAGTTGACGTGGGAGACGATCAGTGTGCATGTGCAGGGTTATACTGTGTGATAGAAGACATGCACACACATACATAGTATTCGTCCATCACTTGTGTCCCGCTGCCCACTCCTGCCAGGCGAGATCAAAATATAACCTCCTGTCCTGTTGGGTAAACTATTGTGCCAAAGGGTGTATGGCCGAGGGGCCGGAAGTATCCAGTTGGAACTGAGGTACGATATGTGATTTCCTCCGGGTTCCTCTGAACGTCTATCACCGCGTAAACGCCTTGACCATCAGCGTGTGCAGCGTCTGAGCCCTGGGTTCGTGATATAGAATATAAGAATCACCCGACAACGTAACCTGTTGTGATAACACGCCAGAGGAGAAAAAGCAAGCGTTGATCCTGGGCCCTACGAGAAAAGGGCAAATGCGAGGGAAGTATGGGACACGAAATCGAAAATTGGTCAGAAAAAGTAAATCACACACGAGAGGCATATCCCAAACGAGCGACTAGATTAGCATGTGCCAAATACAACAAGGTACATTATCGATAGACCACGCGATCCAATGGGAGAGCCATTCTTAGCTTGATAAGATTGTGCAAAGTGGTCGTCGTTGGCATGGCCAGATCAAACGAGCGACCAAGTCCCACCAGATAGCCATTCATGTAGTCAATTTCAGTATAGCTCCCTGCCCGAACGTCCACTAACATCGAAGAGATGTTTCCCCCTGTGACCTTGATCACGCGCAAACACTCTTCTTCGAGCGCCTCAGCAGTCAAGGCTGAAGGCACACGACTGAATCCTGATCGTCTCTTGGCCCACTTTTCTCGGTCGTTCGAAAGCGTATCCGCCTGCTGTGCTTGCATGGCGAAGGCGTGCGCTGCTTCGTGGCATACGCGTCGCAAGATCTTCTTTGATTCCAGCGATTCGAGAAGGTCGCCATTAGGACAGCCCATCAGCGCGGTTAGTGGGTTTACCACAGAGTTTACGACCAGTTTGCGCTTCATCGCAATCTCAACATGTGAGATAGGCTTCCAAACCGCATTAAGCCCGGAAAGGTTCGACAGAGTAGCCACGGTATTGCGTAGAGTGCGATAACGGGAGTCGGGTCCCTCTTCAGGTGACATGATATGGTCGAGGGATAGTACCCGCTCTTGGACTGGGACATCATCCTCCTCCTCCTCCTCGGCCGAGTCCTCGAACTTTCTGCCTTGGGGATCATCAACAATTCCAAACGTTAGGGAGCCAACGCCAGCATGGACGGTATGAAAAAAATCTGTGTTCCATGCGCCATGGTCGATGCTGGCAACGATAAAGTGAGGTCGCAGTTCGGGATTGCGGAAAACGTTATCGACCAGTCGTTCGTAGACACCCATTCCATTGTGGAGGAGGACAATGGTGGAATTTGGGGTGAGCCGAGGGGCCAAAGCTTTGATGGCACCAACTACCGTATATGCCTTGAGGGCCACGATGAGCGACTCGATTGGACTGGGCTCCTGGGGAACTTTTTCAAGTTTTATATCGTACTCGTATTGTTTTACTGGTTTGAAAACCTCGGATCGGAGGGCCATGGACGTATCAACGACACCGTTCCGTTCAACTTTGAGTACGTTCTTCTCCTGAATCGCTCTCTTCAGCTGCTGCAGGTTTTTGTGGATAAGAACGACCCCATGTTTGGTGGGGTCGAGGGTCTTGCAAAGATGATGAGAGACGAGAGTACCGATAGAACCGACACCGAGAACATGGAAGAGCATTGGTGGTGGAATAGAACTGTGGAACTTGGTTGTGCTCACAGTGTGTCATCCACGTAATTGCGTATAACTGCCAGAATAAATTACATGAGAAAAAAGAATTTGAGAAAGGCTGAATTTATCGACTCACAGCTCACAGCCCCCCGAGCTCGTCAACGTTGAAGGCACGTATATCGGGCTCGCGGATCAGATCACGGGACGTCCGTGTCAGCACGCCTCTCAGGTTTTGACCACCGTCAGGGAGACTCCGTATTGCATGGCCTACTCTTATGGGCTGCTCTGGGCCAGAAAATGATCATATTCGATGGCAACAGATACCGTTATGACGTCAATGATCAGATATTACCGGCAGCACTCTAACATCTGCAGGGCGCAAAGCTTGGTCAATTGTCCGCATGCCCAAAGTGCTTTCCAATTCATGTAGAGCGGTCTCACCTGACCGCCTAATTTCGGGTTGTTATAAATGCCCGGGACTTTATCGTGCTCCCATCTTACCTTTGAACAAAACCTGTCATGGCGAGCGTAGTTTTGAAAAGGACTGGCAACAAGGTATGGAATACGCGTCTTGGTTTATGCCGCCTCGCTGACAGCCTTTGCTCACAGATGCCTCTCGTAGGGTGGTGTATATTTGACAGACTTGCCTGTTTTGTAACTTACCCGCCTGTTTTGTGAATGGCAGACTCGGCCTCTGGAAAGTTCGTGCTCTTCCTCATGTATGGTAGTTTTATTAACTCAATTACCCCATAGATCCCGAAGAACGACTGTGCAGTTGTAGGTGGACCCCTTTCCTGACATCATACATTTACTCGACCGGCTTTATCATCCCTTTCAGAGAGTGTACGATGCCATCAAAGTCGGATACCGCCTCTTGGATGGCGCGGGTGATTATGGCAATGAGAGAGAGGCCGGAGAAGGAGTTAAGCGTGCTATAGGGGACGGCATCGTCAAGCGTGAAGAGCTTTGTGAGTACTCTAATTTCTTATGACGTCTCTTTCTGACCCACCATATGATTTGAAGTCATTACGTCTAAGGTTAGAAGTTGATCGTCTTGATGAATGGCTTCAAAGCACTGACACACCTAGCTTTGGAACACTTTCCACGCGCGCGATCATGCAAGAAATCCCTTCATCTGATGTATAGTTTCTATCCTAAGGTAAATTTGTCAGGTAAAAGCAGCAGCTAAGATGCAGCTCGAACTTTGGGGTCTCGACTATTTCGATTTATTCCTGGTACACTTCCCCGTTGCTTTGGCCTACGTTGATCCCGCCCATCGCTACCCCCCTGAATGGTGGGGGGATGACAAGAAGTCGGTGAACCTTCGTAAGCACTATATATTTTACCTCTTCTGCCTTCTAACTGACGGTGACATCAGAAAATACGCCGTTCCAGGAGACCTGGGGGGCCATGGAAGAATTAGTTGACGAGGGGCTCGTAAGGAATATCGGCGTCAGGTTGGTTTAGACTCACCTTTGTAAAGTTTTCTGACACGATCGTGCCAAGCAATGTCACAGGGGCTTTACTCGTCGATATTCTCAGCTATGCCCGCATTGAGCCTCAAGTCCTGCAAGTTGAACTTCACCCGTACTTGACCCAGGAAGCTTTGTTGAAGCTCGCAAAGACACTTGGTATCGCTGTAACTGCATACTCATCATTTGGTCCTCAGAGCTACCTGGAGCTGGGCTTCAAAGAAGGCGCTGTGAAGGCTTTGTTTGAACAGGATCCTGTCGTCAAAGCTGCTAGAGCGCATGAAAAGAGTTTGTCGTTGTTCATGTAGCGCATGATAGGAACTGAAGATGGTGGCAGATCCGGCCCAGGTACTCCTACGCTGGGCGACGCAGAGAGGTATTGCAGTCATCCCCAAGACAAACGACTTGCAGAGGCTGATCTCCAACCTTGATTGTACTTCATTTGATTTGACGGAGGGTGAGATTGACGTTATCAGCGCTCTGAACGTCAATTTGAGGGTGTGTGACTTCGTTCCGCTACGTGTACAGCGATAATTGATAGCTGTGTGGGTGCGCAGCTGAATGACCCTGCGGACATTGACCCACGATTGGCCATCTTTGCCTAGCTTTGTACTGTATTGCAGTGTTGCGCAGTATTCGGAGTTTGAATTGTCCTTTTTGATATTAGCAGGTCTCCCAAATAGATCCATTTGTTGCTTTTGCTAAGACAACTCCCAATATCTCCTCTCCATGGTTCCAGTTCACTTCAAGCTATCTATGTCTGACGGTCTAACCCGTCGTATATCATTCCCTACACGTCCATCTTGGAATGAGCTTGCAACACGAATTCAGGCTCTCTGCAATATTCCCCTAGGCCGACTGGGCGTTTCTTACGTCGACTCGGATGGTGATGAGATCACCCTGAGTTCAGACGAGGAGTGGCGTGATTTCTACGACTCCAGTCCTGACAATACCGTCCAAGGGAATCAACTCCTCAAATTCCGCGTCGTTGAGCTCGGCTCCCTTCGTGGTGCCGCCAATTTGCCAAACCTCACCATTCCCCCACAATCTTCCAGCCGGAATACCTTCGGTAGACCGACTCCCCTCGTATTTGAAGTAGACCATGATTGGGAAGGCCTCCCACTCGGCAATCTTTTTATTCCCTCTTCTCTGGACCATGAGCTAGACTCCCCTCATGCCTTTGTTGAGGTATTGGACGACGACGTCGAGAAAGAGAACGATTTCGCCTCCAATACTGGGAGCTCCCTAGCTGAAGAGAGGAGTAGGGGCAAAGCTCGCGACTTGCATGCATTCGTTCAAGACGATCTCTCGTCTTCCGCGTCGGTGATAGCGGATGAGACGCCCACAAAGCCACCAGTTCATGTCCAAGTACACGGCTTACGTCCAATGGGTTCTGGAACATTTGGTTCGCCCCCTGCTGCTTCCACACCTGCCCGCGAGTCTGTAACACCTACTCCGGCTGCCCCTCCTATCTCACCTAGTGAGAATCGCGAGGAGAAGGACATGCCAGGCTCATTCCCTGACCCGCCAACTCCGGTGTCGGGTTCCCCCATTGATCCCAATATTTCTCTCACCAATGATCTTGCCTCTCTCCTGGACTCAGTCAATTCGATGTTCCAAGAACATCCTGAAGTTGGGCAACATTTGCGTCTCCTGTTTCGGAATGTGGGTAATGGGTCGTACTGGAATGCGCAGCGCGACTCCATGACTCGAGTCGCCCAGGACATACAACGGGTGGCGCGTCAAACACATGCGGCAGTTGCAACTGGGGCCCAAGAAATGGCGCGCGACGTGAGACAGCGAGCTCAGCAAGAAGCTGCAAGACGAGTAACCGAGTCTGTCGGAAATATACTTCGTGTCTTCGGTACGAACGGCACAGAGCCTTTACCTACAAATCAGGGCCCAGATGCTCCTCAAGCGTCTAACACTGACCCTTCTGGTGCCACGCAAGTGCCAACGCATCATCAGATGCCTCCACCTGGCCCTCCCGGCACGTTCCCATTCTACCCTACTCCTCCGTCGGCAGCATATCAATGGAATCCATCGCACCGCCCACCTCCACCTCCTAGGATGATCCCTCCTTACGCACCCCCCGTGGTTCCGGCCCCTCTCCAGCCTGGAATTCCCCAACCTACGGGCATGATACCGCCTATAAGTGTGGCACCACCCACGACCATGATGCAACCACCACCTCCCCCGGTGGGTACCACACCCTTTTGGAATCAATTCAAACCCTTTCCAGGGTCGTTGCCTGGCTCTCAAGCCCCGGGCCCAAGCGGTCACCCGCCCGAGGTGTCATATTATACCGCCTCTACAAATAGGGGAGCACGGCCAAGTGCCTCCGAGTTGAGGGCCTCCCTCGAGGCTGCGAAGGCCCATTATAAGGCAGAGAAGGAAAGGTATCGCCGGGAACAAGAAGCTAGGCGTCGTGAAAGACAGCTAGCCAAGGAAGGCGTGGGTCACAGGTGAGCGTTACTACGCGCTCCTCGGGATTTACCGCTGATAGATGGGGAAAGCCCAATATCTCCCGAAGCCCAGCCCGGAGATGGTCATACGTCCGATTCAACAAGTCCATCAGACGTCGAGACTTCGCGCCGTCCGGGCCTTAGCCCAGCCACAGCTGCGCCGCTGACAGGTGTCAGGCAAATCGTCAGTAACGCTCGGGGCCGTTTCCCGCAGCTCGAGATGGTCAACTATCCACGCAGCCCAACCAAGCAGCGCGAAGATCAAGCACGACGTGTTGATACCGTCGTAGAGAGGCTTGAAGGGGTAGGTCCCGATTTATTATTCCCCATCCGGACTACTATTATTCTTAGAGGTGCGGCTAACAGTCATCTTTAGATGGGTTTCCATGAGGCAATGTACCCTTCGATGCGCATCGTTGTCGAGTCACATCTCCCCCATGATGGTATCAAAGTTACGAAGGAAATTGAGGACGATGTAATGAGCGAAGTCCTGGAGAATCTCCTGGAGGCTTCTGGCTCGGGCATGCAATCCACGTCTCAGTCGAAGTGATGAAGACTGTATGGATGCCCATGTTCTTGAAGGTAAACCTTTTGCGATCTACGCTGGTGATCTTGATTGTTATGATGCTATGCGATCTACTCGGAGAACTAGTTGGCTACCACTTTATGCTCTAATTTTTACTACTACCTTGTAGCTCTTTTCATTACTTGTTGTACTCGTGTGCTGTTGGTATGTTAGGGGTTGTGTCGGCGATGTATTTTGTGCGCTGGTGATCTAGCGGAGTGCAGCAGAATAGAGTCTGAATCCAAACAGTTTGTTCAGTTACTTGAGGCGTGGATCAGAAGACGCCACTCCACGAAGGATGTGGCAAGATTGTATAAAATTGAATGGAGGCGAAGTAACAATGAGTTCAATTGGAATAGATGTGCGACGCGAATCATGAAGCTCGGTCGGACTTGCAAAATACAATGAGTGTCTAGTTAACCCAATCGCTAGTAAACGAGATGATACCGCAGAGACCAGAATGGAGAGAATACACTCTAGGCACTGTCATGCTCCTTACTAGTTGCCTTCTACCACGTCGCGGATGCTGTAGTGACACCCTGCACCGACACAGAAGCGCGGACGGCGACGTAGGCGTCTTGTCGTGAAGACTTCAAGCAAGAAATTTATCAAGGACTCGGCGCACCACTTTCTCAAGACCAACGCTCCAACTGGGACTCAGTGACCGCTGCTCGGTAATGTCGAGCAATTAATTGTCAAGCGTTGTTGAGCAGAGGGCACTGATCCCTACGAACGACCGATCAAATTACACACATTGGCCCGGCCGTTCTGACCGAGGCATTGATGGAGTCGCCCGAGTTGACCGTTTACACAAGTGAGTAGTTGGTGGCACGTCCTGCTGCCGGTAACATGCCGCCAGTTGGGCAGTTTTGCATCTCATCGGGATCGTCGCGCCACTCGATCCAACAAACGGAAGCAAATACTGAAAGGCTGAAAGCAAACGCTTTTCAACAAAAAATCTCACGAGCCACCAAGGTGAAGGTAAGCTCAATTTTTCAGGACCAAAAGCAAAGATTGATAATCTCAAGAGGCTTGTCCGATGCTTGATGCATTGTCGCCACTGGTAGGGTTCAAAGACGCTTCGAAACCAGTCGCCACAATGGTTGCTACAGTTTTTCCGCGGCTGGGATGAAAAATGTCTTGCCACTGGTGGCCATCCAATTCCTTTTACTTTGTCTTTGGTCTCTGGACAACGGATCCTCTATGAGGGTGTGGAGGGATTGATTTATTCAGTTGAAAGGAACGTCCCGGTCGCTACTGCCAACAAGAATAAGTGTCATGGCCTGGCGCCGGTGCGATGCTCCCACTACCCTTTGCCTTGCCACAGAGCGTACTCGCGATGGCAGTACATCGTAGGATGTGGCACCGCATAGTCCTGTCCACTCTCCGCAGTAAGTCGATGACTCCCTGAGCAGTTCCTTCTCATCACTGGAAGTGGCGCCAAGAAAACACCTTGCAACCAGCCAGGCTTTTAAAAAACAAAGAAGAAAACAATTGACAAGTGTCTTGATCAGTGAGTATTGTTGTATAGAACAAGCGCTGCGTCCGAAATTGGGTGCGAAAAATTGTGCACCCACATGGACAAACAAGTGCTTAAGCAGTACGTCTCTCGCTAAAATGTTGTGGACCTCTGTTGACCATGTTTTCTCTCACCAGCTTGTCCCCCTTTCTCTTTCTTGATATCACCTATATTTTTTCTCCGACTCCATAAAATTAGCCAGCCTTTCCTGGGGACCCGCATGACACTCCCCTCTCCAAATACCTCTAATCTCAGGAAATAATACCCCCCTTTCACATCATGGTGAACTTAACTTCCTTCTTATGGTCTTTCTTTCCCCTGTCTAACCCTTTTCCAGATGGGTTCTCAAGTCATCCCCTTACCTCCTCAAACCATTATTCCCGGAACGAATTTGACCTGGGAGAGTTTCGAGCATCACTTTATACTGGAACTCTTGCGTCGCCAGCCAGAACCCACGATCCATGAGCCGGCGGAGATATCGGCCAATAACAGAATGTTCGCCACGCAGCTCAAGGCCCTCATTTTCCAATTTCTGAGTTCCTCTCAACTGCTCAGCCAACCGGCCAATCTGAGGGCGTTAGCAGATGCGTGGTGCAATCGCAAGGTCCTTCTCTGGCGATCATTCCCCTTCAACGATCTCCCGGTAGAGATCGTCATCAACATTTTCCGATTTGCTGTATGGTCGACCCTTGGTTCACCCGAAGGCATCTTATTGCGGTTCCGTTTGACCTGGGTTTGCAGGCGCTGGCGCCACATAGCCATTCATGACCAAACGTTGTGGAACGCCATCTTGTTCACCGACTTCAAGATTGGCCATGCACGATCCAGACTTTTCCTCCAAAGAGCTGGCACCTCCGCTCTTGATCTACGTATCGACGATAACGTCAAGTCGCGAGTGACGCCAAACCAGCCTATGACCGCTGATAACATGCAGCAACTTATGGATACCCTTGCGCCAAAGTTCAGCCAAATTCGCCTGTTCATCGCCGTCGTTGAAATGTGGCCGCCAATCCTTGTACTCCTCGACAGACTTCACAAATCTTCACGGTCACTCGAGCAAATAGAACGCATAGAGATCCATCGCACCGGTCGTCCATATCGCTGGAACGGTCCTGGCTACCCACTCTCCGATTACCAGCATGCACTGGCATTGTGTGACGGTCGTACACGTCGAGTCAATTCAATTTGCTTGAACGGCATTCACCTTGACTGGGACAGATGCCATCTTTCCAATCTCACCGTCCTGGATTTACGTCGCATGCCACCGGAGTTAGGACCCAGCTTCGAACGATTTCGCGAAATGCTGAAAAGTAGCCCCAATCTCAAGAAGCTTTGTTTGGACGGCGCAGGTCCCATCCAACCACCAGAACCTGCTAAGTTTTCGCACACTCCTGTCGTCCTCCCCCAGCTTGGAAGCTTTGTCCTTGGTGACGTCTCCGTCGAATATGCAGTTTTCTGCGTCAACGCCATACATGCCCCGAACGT
Organism: Lactifluus pinguis; assembly: GCA_003313945.1. Taxonomy (NCBI): domain Eukaryota; kingdom Fungi; phylum Basidiomycota; class Agaricomycetes; order Russulales; family Russulaceae; genus Lactifluus; species Lactifluus pinguis. The sequence goes on along the minus strand of QLPA01002356.1, from coordinate 1,999 downwards.
TCACGAGGTGACCGTCCTCAACCTCGTCAGCGATGACCATACACAACTCCTCAGAGCGCTGACGGGTAAATTTCCCGAGCTCCTCATGGCGACACTTTACGGTTTGGATGTCCCAAAGTCTCAACAGGGCGCAAAGGTCGTGGCGGAGTGGCTCCTTTCCATCCCAAAGGTCAAATTCATGCGAATGGCGTTGATAAAGCCGAACCTGTACGCCAACTTCTTCATCGACAGTCGGTTACGTCTCAGAGACGATATGCCTCTCATCGCGACTCTCGAAGAGAGTAAGGCCATTACGGGTAATGGCCCCATCATCCTCTGCCCGCAACTCGAAGCGATCGAAGTCCAGCAAATCGATCACGATTCGGTGATCAATTTCGCCTACGGCCGAGCCAAAGACGGAGTACCACTAAGGAAGTTGTACGTCTACAAGGAGTGGGAGGAACGCCTGAAGCCCAATGGGAGAATGGCCCTCCAGAGAATCGGACCAGATTTGCTTCGCGTAACGCAACCCATGACCATGACTCCTTTTGAATGCGATCTCTGGAAGCAATTGGGGGGAAGACCGTGAAGTACTTGACATTTATCCAAAAAGTAACGATTCTAACGAAGTCGATGCATGTTGGACAATCTCATTTAGTCTTGATGTTTTGCTTATGTCGTTGCTCTTGCATTACTTTGTGTACACATATACTAGTTGCTATCGATATTTGCTTTGCTGAGTCCATCGCCCTTTGTCGTACTAAAACCGGAAAGCCGGACCGTGAATCAGTTTGGTGGCTCGTCCGCCGATTTCCACAACAAAGTCGACCGTCGAACCGTGATCCAGACGACATGGCCGAGTCATCATCCACCGCGACGCCGCCCTCAATTCCTGTAGTGTTCAGCACGAAAACGCCATACCAACTTCCGCCACAAAAATTCATGATCCCTGCGTCATGGCGGCGCTTCCAACTCTCGCAGCTCATCAATACCTCACTCGCCCTCCCTCGCGTGGTGCCCTTTGATTTTCTCGTACGCGGAGTATTACTGAGAGGGAGCTTGTCAGAAGTGGCTAATGGCGAGGTAAGTATGGTTCTGTGAAACTTCCTACGAATGATCTCATGGAAAAAAAAACAGGAAGAAACGCTCGAGGTCGAGTACATAGAGAGCGTTTTGCCCCCGACTAGATTGGCCGCGCTTCCTCACGAAGAATGGGTCTCGTCGATATCTTGTTTCGTACCAGGGTTAGCATCCCTTTGGTTTTGTATTGACGCATGCAAGTCCTGACGATGATAAGGCAGCCACTTTCTCACAGGTTCATATGATGGTGCATTGCGTGTATTCGATCGGGCTCAGACTCTCCTTCACACCACGTCCTTACATGCCGCCCCTATGACTTCCTTCACTGTCGTGTCGTCAGAACCAGCTCCTTCCGACCAAGACGTGCTCGTCGTGACTGCTTCACACGATCGCAGAGCGCAGATATCACGCATCTCACTCGATGGGACAGAGACCACCTCCACGCCGCTCGCCGCACTGCACTTGCACGATTCACCCCTCGCGGATGTAGCGTCCAGTCAGGACGGAGAAACCATCCTGACAGCAGGCTGGGACGGTCTCATCGGACTTTGGTCAACGAGCATCCCAGAAACGGATGAAGTTCCTCTCGAGACGGTTGCTGCGCCCGAGCGTAAGAAGCGACGGAAAGTGCAAGAAGGTGGTTCGGTCAAAACAAAGGCGCCTTCGGCAGTGTTACGCTCGCATACGGCGCGCGTATCGGCTGTCAGGTTCTCTCCTGGAGGTGGTGCAGTCAGTTGTGGATTCGATTCCACTGTTCGCACGTGGGACGTCGAGCGCGGCCTCTGCGCGCACACAATTGTAGGCGCACACACACCTCTCCTCTCGCGGGTGACGAACGGAAGAGTTAATACCCTTCAACAGACGATTTCAGAAAAGCCGTTCCTTGCCCTCGCGCTCCCGGAGACACCGGAGACCGCTCTCGCAGCTTCAGCCGATCGAA